>JADLZN010000374.1:0-96414 GCA_018155175.1 Sinocyclocheilus anophthalmus | reverse complement strand
ATCGTGTTAGTGAGCACTTCTCCTTTGCCAAGACAATCCATCCACCTCACAGGTGTGGCATATCACGATGCTGATTAGACAGCATGATTATTGCACAGGTGTGTCTTAGGCTGGCCACAATAAAAGCCACTCTAAAATGTGCTGTTTTATCACACAGCACAATGCCACAAACGTCGCAAGTTTCGAGGGAGCGTGCAATTGGCATGCTGAATGCAGGAATGTCAACCAGAGCTGTTGCCCGTGAATTGAATGTTCATTTCTCTACCATAAGCCTTCTCCAAAGGCGTTTCAGAGAATTTGAACAGGTGTTCAATTGTGGTTTTTAAACAATTAATACTTGACAAAGCAGCAGTTTTGGAGAGAATTTTTTACAATTTATCATTTCTTACTTTTCTGACAACTTTTCCTTAGTTGGTCATGAGCTGGTTTAGCTGGTCCTAGCTGGGTCTAGATCTTAAGAACAGGCACACTTTACAACCCTGTAAACCATCTCATACGCGGGTCGTGGTGCAACCAGCTTCACCAGCTGCATGCTTCAAAACATACCTATACCCGCTATGCTTTTTTCTTTTCACACGGGTGTCTGAACCTTTGCTGGGAAGGTAATGTTTAGACCCCTTGAAGCGTTAACTAAACACTCTTGAACTAGAGTATAATCTAAATCTGTGTACAACTGATGCAACCGGTTTTTGATGCAAAGCATAGCAGCCACATTTTGCTGGGTGACAGTGCAGCTGTTTAGCCAGTGTGTGTTTTAAAGGTACTTGTCATTTTGCATGAGGGCCTAATGGATTGTATTGTCTTTTGCAGCAGCAGACGGCATCGGCAGTTTGGGAACCGAGCAGAGCCACATCAACGTTCCCGTGGCCGATCCCAGCGCCTGGGCCACAGCCATGAACAACCTGGGCATTGTGCCGATGGGCTTAGCCGGGCAGCAGCTGGTATCAGGTAAAGCCCCGTGCCCTCCTCCAGCGTGCTAATCCTGCTGTTTCATCCACAGCTCTCCCTGCTCTTCCCTTTCACGGCAGGGGGAATAAAAAGCAGATATTAAACCAGGGTTCCCATATTTCCCCCTCTGGCAAGCAGCACAGGCTCCAGCCTCTCCAGCCAAATATGTGACCTTTAGACGCAACACTACACATTGGATTTTACATTGAAGCATGTTACAGTTTGTTGAGCTTTATTCTTCAGCTGAGATACTGGATTGTTGCGGCTCTGAAAAGCTCATGTCCTGGCGGAATGGTGGCACCTACCGCTTTCTTGCCTTGAGCCCTAAACGCTGGTCTCAATCCTCCCAGCTGACTGAAGCTTTGTAGAGATGGATCTTCTGATCTGTCAGATACTTGATCCTTTGCTTTCCTCATCGTTCCTCATTACTGTCTCTGATTGGCCAGTGATCATCAGTGGCCATCTGCAATCATAACAGCTCTGTTGCTTTTGTAAATGTTAGCTGCACAGAAATAGTCTCTTATAATCATGATTTTTATCTCAAATAAGCTGTGGATGCAGCGAGTGGACTAACAGAGTGCTTGACAGTTTGTTTTCTCCATACACTGGCAAATTCACCTCTCTAGCTTTGACAGCACTCATGAATGGGAGTGGAAGTAGTTAAACTATAGTGAAGCTACTCTTTTGAAGAAGTAAGCTTCGACCAAAGCTGTCAACTACAATGAAACTATTTAATTGAGCAGAATCTTCATATCTAAATATGCTATTATCCAGTGATATGACTTATAATTTGAGCTAGGGTGACAGTGTATACTCTAGTTAAATTAAAACTACAGTACTAATACATAATGCTACATATACAAACAGTAATGAACATCAGTAAATATTTTGCTCAATATGTGTTTGATTATTTCACTCCTTATTTGCTTGCAATACAAATGTGACTATAAAAACAGCCCAGCTTTTTGAAAAATGTATATAGTCTGCAAAATTAATAAATATACACTACCCTTCATAAGGGTTCGATGAGATAGTAAAAATTGTAATATTGCGAAATACTATTACAATAATAACTTTTCGGTATTTTGGGGATATATTGCAAATCTAGTTTATTTGCTGTGATCAAAGCTGAATTTTTCCGCATCATATTCCTGTCTTCATGTCACACCTACTTCAAAAATCATTCTCAAAATGTTGATTTTGCTGCTCAATACTATTTCCTATTATTATAAATGGAGAAAGCTGTTTGACTGCTTTTGTGGAAATCTTTGTATATAGTTTGGTCAATCTTTATAAATAGAGAAATCTTTAAAACTTTATTTAACAGTAAACTTTGTAACATTCATTTACTGATCATTCTTTGTTTGATTAATGCACGCATTCCTAATGTAATAAATATTATACTTTATCTTCAAACATATGTGAGTGCATCTATAAAGATAACTTGTTTCTCGAAAAACGAATTTTTAATCATGCAAACTAAAACTTTTTTTAGTAATGCTATTTTTTGGGGGGTTCGTTCAGCACTATTTTACTTTTTTGGTAACTATTCCCTAGAACTGGCTCTCATGTCAGTTTTTTTTAGACAAATAAAGTCTCTCCTTGGTTTGGATCCTATTATAATTACTATCACGCTAGGGAAGCCATGGATTGAGGCAAATTAGGCTCAGATTAAAATGCAAGAGCCGATATTTCAGATCATGATTATTTATGAGAATTTGGGAAGGCACAAGTCATTTGACTTGCATATAGGTTTTCTTTTTTTTGTTCTTGGGTGATTTCAGAATTCATCTAAGAATGAATATTAAAACTATTATCCTCAGCTTCTGAGCTAAAGCCTCTGGTAATACGCCAAAGCTGAAAGAAACACTTCCAGCAATTCACACGAGGATTTTATATACAGTACGGTATCCTCTTTCTTTCTGTGTTTCTTTCACACGTGTAGGCTTCCAGCGATATGCCTCTAGAGACCTGAAAGAGGATTTTGTCACACGAGCACAAATGCTAGCCTTTGAGAACAAACAGACTGGATCGTCTCTGGCTCCAGAAAGACTATAATGACACTGACAGAAATTCCAGCTTCAAAGGAATGATTGGAAAAGATTTGCCTGGTTTCTGTCGAATATAACAGATTATGCTGAAATAACCTCTGAGTCTTTGTTTTAATTTCCCTCAGCATGTTTCCAGGCACACTTCAACATCACACATATTGCTTATGACACACACATACAGCTTCTATTTTGTCCCGTATCTGCTCATAAATTTGCTGCTCGCAGAGCAGATGCCCACTCACACAATTTGTCCTCACAAGCAGTTTCATTCTCAGTATTTCAGCACATTTTCTATTGATTATAAATGTTTATTTGCACCAGCTCATTAGAAGACATGCTTTGCGAGAACATTTTTTTTTCCAGATGGCTTTATCCCGCTGGATTGATGAAGCACAACAATGAATAATACTCTAAATACAGATGATTTTCCTGCAGTTAGGAGTTGCTTTTGTTGCGGCTCCATTGTGAGAGTTTTACACAGACCATGCTGGGAGATTTAGGTTCAGAAATGGTGTAAGCCCTGAACGTATGCATGCACAGATTTACACAAGATTCACCAAGGCTGCTTTAAGTGGCTTAGAAGAAGAAGAAGAAGAAGAAGAAAAAGGGGATACCCCCAATCAGGCTTCACCAGAAACGTTGTTTGCCGTCTCGATGGCCTATTTAACTATTGCGCTTGATAATGACAAGAAACATCTTCCTGAGTTCTGATTTATGGAAGCACTGGACAACCGTGTTATGTGCACTACAGCAACGGGCGCTTTCATTTTTCATATATATTTTTATTTCATTATTTTTTTTTGGGAAAAGTCTGATAAAAAGGTGTCTTTTTAATGTCTGATGCCAATATCTAAATATCTCCTGTTATTTACCGTATTTTAAAATGATCATATTCAAGCCGTGGGGTATAAGGGCGCTTTTTCTCACTAACGAGCAAACCGCAGTTGTTATACTCTATTGATTACATAGTTACCTACATTGAATACAATCCTAGGCTGCACAGTAATTGCAATAAACCCAAATTCACAATCTTGCGTTTTAGGGCAATTACAACTGTAAAGCGTTAAATTTATTTAAATAACCATTATGCACTGCATTTTTTTTTCAGTGAAGTGTTCGGTTTGCCAGTGGTGTATTACATTTAAATGAGACTTTTAAAAAAACCATAAAGTAGCTAATTTGTAAGTGTAAAATTTTTTAAATAATATATATATATATAATATATATATAGATTATTTTTTTTCTTTTTTTTTTTTTTTTCCAGTGAAAGATTGCAATAGTAATTTTTTTATGTTGGTTTACGTTTTAAACCTCTATACCATCACAACAAAATAATTTTAACCTTATTAGTATGTTGTTGTTGTTACTATTTTTAATATTGCAATTGGGGGATTTAAATAATAATGATAATAATAAATAATCCTAAATAATAATTTTTATTTTACAGTGAAATATTACAATAATAATAACATTTTACAGTACTATTATTATTGTTGTTGTTGTTAATAATAATAATAAAATTTCCAGATTTGTGCAGGGCCGTACAAAAAAAGCACCACAAATTTTTTTAAAACATTTGAAAACTTTAAGCTTTTTTATTATTAAACGTCACAATTTTGAATGGAAAAAGCATGATTTGATCCCCCCCCCTTAATTGTGTAGCCCTAATATCACACCAAATAGCTTCAGTTTTATAGAACCTAAGCAGTACATGTACTGTGCTGCTAACGTTATTCACTTCATTCGGGTGCTTTGGATACTTCTATGTTATAATTAGCCCCCCTGTGGTGAGCAATGACTGAAATCTTTCAAAAGCCGCAAAGAAAAGCGAGACTGTAACAAACAGCTGAGACATATAATTTCCCTTGCGGATTATATATTTTTACTGCAGTGCCTGGGCTGCAGGGGCCTGCGCTTTTGCATTTAGTATGGTTTTTTTTTTTGTATGGGCTCTGTTAATGCAGTCTCCGAGGCCTCTGAAATGATGAGGCAGGCTAGGCGGCCTGTAGGAACTAAATGTTTTGCAAGCTGCTGACTTCGTAGTGAATCCAAATTTAATGGAAAGCAGATAATAATGACAAATAAAACCTGAAGCAGGTTTTTGGAAAAGAAAGAAGAGCTGTGAGCCAAAGGATTGAGTAGTCCTTGAATCATTCTGACTGAAGAAAAACAACATTAAGAAACGATAAATGTGAAGGCGTGTGTGTAATTTACCTGTTTACATTTTGATTTGGGTTTTGCATGGATCTCCTGATGCATTTCACATGATTGCAGCCGCTGGGAGATTTATGGATCATCATTTTCATCATCTCTTTCCCCAGCAAGGGATTCAAGATTTTCTTCGAGTTCAAGCATCTCTTGTGTTAGATTTAGTGTTCTATGTCACTACAGGACAAAGTAAGTGCGATTGTCCTGATTAAGGTTGAAATATTACGACACTGTAAAAATACTGAGCTCTCAGTAACTGAATAATGTTTAGGAGAGCGGTGTTGGTGAAACTGTTGAAACCGTAGTTTGCCAAGCTACAAGCTAGACATAATGTAAATTTAAACAAGCTGCTAACAAAGAGTTTTTGTTTCTACATCAAACTATATTTAGTCTGCTTAAGAGGGAAAAAGCTACCCTGTTTTGAAAGCAGTTGACCTACTGTCACGCTACTGATAACTGTAAATTAAGTTAAGCTCAGGCCTTTTAGTTTAGTTTTAGTTTTAGCAGTCCTATTGATGTGCGGGTTATGATTTAAAAGTGGGGCAGTCTCTTCACATCAGCCATATTAAAGGGATAGTTTACTCAAAAATGAAAATTTGCTGAAAAAGTATACTCACCTCAGGCCATCTGAGGTGTAGATGAGTTTGTTTCTTTATCAAACAGATTTAGAGAAATTTAGCATTATTTCACTTGCCCACCAATGGATGCTCTGCAGTTAAAGGGTGCCGTCAGAATGAGAGTCCAAACCGCTGATGAAAACATCACAATAATCCAAAATTAATCCACACGACTCCAGTCCATCAATTACTGTCTTGTGAAGTGTAAAGCTGCAAGTTTGTAAGAATCTAATCCATCATTAAGATAACTTCAAACCATTGCTTCCAGCTAAACTATGAGTCCTCTATTGCTTTCTAAAAAGTTGTCTTGTCTGAATCAGGAGAGAAATATGCACATTTCAAGCACTGTTTACAAGCAAAACAGTCCAAACGGTGAAACCAAATGTGTCTGTGGATTTGCTGTGAGGGACCAGAGATCACATTTTCCTGGAGGACGCATTAGGGCCTTTCGCACCACCGGAACCTTTTCATAGTACCAGAACTAATTGTGGAACTACCCACTTTTTGGCGTTTTCGCACTGCCGGAACTGGATGCAGTTTTAGTACCGGACTGCCTTTTTCGAGAACCAAATTAGCTCCTACTCCGGAGCAGGGTCTAACCAGCATAATTGGTACTAATCGTGACGTAAGTAGACGTTGATTGGCCAAACGTGTATGAAAATGCCCTCACCCGTCATGATTTAAAACTCTGTGTAAACATACTGTAAACATTTTCAACTTATTTCGCAAGTATGGAGAACAGCGATAGATGGACGGACGCTGAATTGCAGGCACTTGTAGCAAATGTAGCACTTCCGGTTTTTGTTGGAGATTCTTAGTCCTCCTTTTCCGTTCTTTCAATCGCTTTACGTATACAGTGGTGTGAAAAAGTGTTGGCCCCCTTCCTGATTTCTTATTTTTTTGGATGTTTGTCACACTTTAATGTTTGAGATCATCAAACAAATTTAAATATTAGTAAAATATAACACAAGTAAACACAACATGCAGTTTTTTTAATGAAGGTTTTTATTATTAAGGGAAACCAAAATCCAAAAATTACATGGCCCTGTGTGAAAAAGTGTTGCCCCCTAAACCTAATAACTGGTTGAGCCACCCTTAGCAGCAATAACTGCAATCAAGCGTTTGTGATAACTTGCAATGAGTCTGTTACAGCGCTGTGGAGGAATTTTTGTCCACTCATCTATGCAGAATTGTTGTAATTCAGCCACATTGGAGGGTTTTCGAGCATGAACCGCCTTTTTAAGGTCATGCCCACACAATCTCAATAGGATTCAGGTCAGGACTTTGACTAGTCCACTCCAAAGTCTTCATTTTGTTTTCCTTTAGCTATTCAGAGGTGGACTTGCTGGTGTTTTGGATCATTGTCCTGCTGCAGAACCCAAGTTCGCTTCAGCTTGAGGTCACGAACAGATGGCCGGAAATTCTCCTTCAGGATTTTTTGGTAAACAGCAGAATTCATGGTTCCATTTATCACAGCAGCAAAACAGCCCCAGACCATCACACTACCACCACCATATTTTACTGTTGGTATGATGTTCTTTTTCTGAAATGCAGTGTTAATTTTACGCAAGACGTTATGGGACATACACCTTCCAAAAAGTTCAACTTTTGCTCATCAGTCCACAGAATATTTGCCCAAAAGTCCTGGAGACATCACATGTGTTCTGGCAAAACTGAGACGAGCCTTTTTGTTCTTTTTGCTCAGCAGCGGTTTTTCATCTTGGAACTCTGCCATGCAGACCATTTTTGCCCAGTCTCTTTCTTGTTGTTGAATCATGAACACTGACCTTACTTGAGGCAAGTGAGGCCTGCAGTTCTTTGGATGTTGTGGGGTCTTTTGTGACCTCTTTGATGAGTCGTCGCTGTGCTCTTGGGGTATTTTTGGTCGGCCGGCCACTCCTGGGAAGTTTCTCCACTGTTCCATGTTTTTGCCATTAGTGAATAATGGCTCTCACTGTGGTCGCTGGAGTCCCAAAGCTTTAGAAATGGCTTTATAACCTTTTCCAGACTGAGAGATCTCAATTACTTTCTTTCTCATTTATTTCTGAATTTCTTTGGATCTCGGCATGATGTCTATCTTTTGAGGATCTTTTGGTCTACTTCACTTTTTCAGGCAGGTCCTATTTAAGAGATTTATTGATTGCAAACAGGTGTGGCAGTAATAAGGCCTGGGCGTGGCTAGAGAAATTGAACTCAGGTGATAAACCACAGTTTTAACAGGGGACAAACACTTCTTCACACAGGGCCATGAAGTTTTGGATTTTGTTTCCCTTAATAATAAAAACCTTCACTTAAAAACTGCATGTTGTGTTCACTTGTTTATCTTTTACTAATATATAAATTTGTTTGATGATCTGAAACATTAAAGTGTGACAAACCTTGCAAAAAATAATAAATCCGGAGGGGCCAAGAACACTTTTTTCACACCACTGTACGTCGACTTTCCATGTCCATTATTGTGAAACCCGCGAGACGCAACAAAAACAGCTCCGATCACTGCGTTCCTCCATCCTCCTGTTGTTAATGTTTTTCTTCTTTGTTTCTGTTGTTGAACGCGCGCACAAATGATGTCGCTGTCGACAGGCTTACGTCACTTCTTAGTACACACCGTCGGTGCGAAGGCAACCCTTTAAATGGTACTGGGAAATAGTTCATGCAAAATCTTCCCAGTACTTTAGTACTGTACATTTTAGTTCTGGAACTAAAGCGGGTTGCGAACGGCACCTATTATTGAGGAACCATGGACTGGATTTTGTCCCCAAAAGCAAAGGTTTTAAGTAAAATACCTCCTTAATGACTTGCAATTTGTTTTCTACTGCTTTCACATTAACAACGATGTTAAAGTTGGGCCTATGTATTTACGAAGATGTAAACGAAGTCTCTGATGTGCTGTGTATGTAGTGTTTTGGCTCAAAATATCCCACATAATTTTTTTATAGCTTGTTACAATTGCCATTTTTTTTTAGGGTATTCGCCAAATGCACTGCGCGTTTTTTTTGTGTGTAGTCTCTTTAAATGCAAATGAGCTGGTTCTCCCGGCCCCCTTATAGAAGAGGGCGGAGCTTCGGGAGCTCATGCTCCAGCATACAAATAAACATTCCACTATTAGTACAAGTCTGTTATCTTTACAGAAAACGTACTCGGTTTAAAAGTCAGTCATCTGATTGTGCTGTGCATAATAAATACGCATTTATGAATCACACAGACGAGGAGCATAGCGTTATAAAAAATAGTCTCATTGTGCTTTAGCACGCTATCACAAACTTTATAAGTCTCATTTGTGATTATGAGCTCGAAAAATTTAAGCGGTTGACTTGACATTGCTTTCATATGCAATCAACTACCACCTTCCTATTTACCATGATTCTGGTAGCATGTGAAGGCAGCACCAATGAAAACAGGCAGCGATAATGGTAGCTTTAGCAACATTAGCCTTACAGAGTGCCAAGAAGCTCTTTCAGAAAGGCGCTTTGGAAAACAAAATATGACTCCTATGTTCATTGGTGCATCCCAACACAAAAACTGGAAATGTGCCTTTTCCGCTGTCCTGTCCCATCTACAGCAAGAAAACAGTAATGGCGGACTGCTGCTTCTCACTCAGTCTGTGTCCTTGCTATAGGGCAAGAGCGTCACAATGGTCGGGATCTTTTTCACTTCAGTGTACAGAGGGAAATCTGACCGCTTTTAGGGATGGGCGATACCCCTTATTTTGTTTTCTATACGATACCGATATTTTAAGGCAGTATCGTCAATACCGATTTGATACTTCTGCACTAAACTTTTAAATTATGAAATTTATTAAATTATTAAATTACTAAGAGTAAAATGGGTAATGAAAACCACTTAACTTTGTTTAAAACGCATTTTAACCCATTTAATACCAAATTTTTCCCAGACATGAAAATATCCAAATGATGTGTGGATGTAATTTTTGAAATAATCAATTTTTTTTTTTTTTTGGAACGTGTGTGAAAATTTTTATTTATGGTCATCACAATTGTAACCGGTGGGATAATGTGTATAATGAATTAACACATTTCTGCAGTCTTAAAAATTGTTATATAACTTAGCACAGCTATTTTAAACTGTTTGATCACATTCTAGGGTTACTATTATGCATAAAAAAAAAACTTATACAACACTGATAGGAATACTGAGATCAAATACAAAAAATACAACCATCAACGTATTTCAAAATTGTTACTTTTTTGTAACATATATCATCACATTTTTATATTAGTGCTACCAGTATTACAACATTAATATTAACTTATTTGTAACATTTGAACTTTTGATTTAGTGCAATAGTTTGTACTGTCATTAGGGACTCTTACCAGTTGAATGGCTGTTGCTGCTAAATGCAACCTTTTGATTCTACAGTGTATGATTTCTATAACATTACGAATAGAACATTACCAATTCTCTTTTCAACGTTCAATTTAAATAATTGTAATTGCACAAACTATGTAGGCTACAATTTTTTTTTATTGTGAAATAACTCAAACATTTATGTTTTTTTTTCTGTCCTCTGATAAGCATTGTTCCGGGCTGCCATTCCCAAAAGCTTTAATGCTTTCTTATGATACTTTTGGGAAACGCAGCCCTGTTTGAATGCACTGTCAGAAGTGAGTGAATGCTTTCTGTGATTGATTGGTTCTGTCTTGCTACATTTGCGTGTGTTCAGATGAGCAGTAAAATAGTTCTGTCCTACACAATTACTCGCTTAAAAAGGTTATTCGTCCAATTCAGTGCATTTGTACGCGTTATTATTATTATTTTAAATAAACAAAACCACTGGTAAATAAGACGCACCTTAGTATCGATATTTTTTGATTGAGTATCAATACTTTCAATATCGCGTCAGTATCGATATATATCGATACTTTGGATCGATACGCCCATCCCTACCGCTCATTTGGAGAGATTGGGATTATAAAAAAATGAGTGGGTGGATTTGTACCATTATAGGCTGGCTGTTTTCACACACTGAGGCCACACAATTATGTTCAAACAACTTATAAAAGTGATTTTTGCATAATTGATGGACTGGAGTTGTGGCCGTGTGGAAAAATAATAAATGAATAAATAAGCTTTTATAGGCCTATAAGACTTGGATTTTCATCTCATGAGATTGAAGATTTTAAACATATTTTAAACACAGTAATATTAATTTCTCTGTATGTCAAGCTGTTTTAATGAGAACAAATTACTGAGTGTTTATAAGTGGTTCAGCACAGTAATTATAACGAACTGAACATGACCTTTTTAGTTAAGAGGCCTTATTAGTAAGACAAAACACATTTTCTCATTTTCATAGATATGCCAACATTTCTTTTTTTTATAATGAACATTATATATATTATTTTACAATATAGTAGTGGAAACACATTTTAGATACATACAGTGAAAGCGCAGCTTACAGGTAGGCTTCAGATTTTCAATGCAGGATTGCAAAAGCATGCTCTCAATAATCTCACTTTTGAGTGTTAATATGATCTTTGACTTTTTTTTTTTTAATTGTACGTTGAATTTTCACTCTACATTTTTTAAAAAGAGGTTTAAAATACCTTCTGCTTATTCAGTCAACATGATCGGGACCCTGAAAATTGTTATTAACCAGGCTGCTTCCCAAATCGATTGTTTTTCATACTGGTTGTTTTGTATAGCAGACTCATATTATGAGTCATGAATCTATGGAATCTGCACTCTTAAAAATAAAGGTGCTCAAAAGGTTCTTCAAGCGATTCCATAGAACCATTTTTGGTTCCACAAAAAAAACATTCAGTCAAAGGTTCTTAAAAGAACAATCTCTTTCTTACCTTTGTATAATCTGAAGAACCTTCTTTAGCCACAAAGAACCTTTTGTCAAACAGAAGGTTCTTCAGATGTTCAATTTCTTTTGGGAACCATTTCAAAAAATGGTTATTCAATGGCATCGCTTTTTTGGAACCTTTATTTTTAAGAGTGTAGGTAGGCTAAGTGAGTTATATTGAAGCCATTTTAAAGACATGAATAACATGATTATCAAAGATGAGTTTTAAGAAATAAGTATAATAATTGAGTGATTTGCAGGGGAAATTTCTGAAACTGAACAGATTTATTTGTTTTGTATGTTTTTATGTGTTTTATGAATTATATGTATGTACAATATAAAGTGTGCATGCAGGTGTAGGACTTCTGTCATGGCTTACAGTGCACACGGTTTACTGCACAAATCCAATGCGTTCCGGTCTCAGATCCTGTGCGGCTTAGTGTGATGAAAGCTCATTGAAGAAGAAACTAATCTTTAGTAGATTTTCTGGGTTTTGTCGTCTGCAGTAAGAGCAGTGACCAAGTCTCTTCTCATCTCCGCTGGTCTTTCACCAGCTTTGCTCTTACTTCTTTGGCTTCTTTGTGGTTGTGCTCATATGGTTCCAGTGCTGAGGTCCAAATCAATGACTCTTTCTGTTTCCCTCTCCAGACTCCATCTGTATACAGGGTTTTGACCCCAACCTTGGCATCATCACCCCAATCAATCCCATGATGGCTGGCATCAGTCTGATCCCGCCCCATCCTGTGGCAGCAGAACTTCCTGTTATTAAGGAAATCATCCACTGCAAGAGCTGCACACTTTTCCCGCAGAATCCCAGTAAGCATTTTACAGCAACCTACCGCAGCACAATTATTAGAGCTTTCGCCATAAAAGCAGGCGCACAGATGAACGTAGCCAACCCTTATTTACTTCTACTGATGTCATGGTAATTATATGAAGTACAGTCTGTGCCATTTTGAATGACCTGTAACTGTGTGGTAAAATGTTCCACTGAAAGACCTGTAACTTTATGGCAAATGTTTTACAGTTACTGAAATCAGTGAAAGACGAAATATTAAATCTGTAGAGCTTTTGTCCTAAATACTATAAATTTAAATACACCCTAAAACAGTTCAATTTTATCCACATGGACTGCACACTGCATAATAATCTATTTCTTGTTAATGGAAGTAAATTAATGATAATTCAACAATGTAATGTCAATATAAGGTGATTTAGAAGACTTTCAGTCTGGCCTCGGATTTCTGACTTCGGACTTTTCCGTGTTTTCCAAAATATTCCAAAAAGTCTTGTTTTTTAATCATCTGAAACCTGCTGCAACTTGTATTCCAAAGCGCCTCTATAATGCAATACATGCACACCTACAAAAGATGCAAAGAGCACACGCATTTAGATTTGCACTGATTACAGAGGTACCTGAGCCCAAGGTTTATGTTTCCACATTCTGGTTTTTTCAGTAAATTTGTTTAGGCTTGGTGTTTATAATAAATGTTGTTTATAATGAATGTCACTATAATTTAGAATTGCTTCAGGCATATTCATTTCTGTTTTGAAGTTGAGGAGTGAAGGAAACTAAAATAAAATAAGCGACATGTTTATATTGTTTGTAATCAACGTTTCTTTTTATTTACCAGTATTTTACATTATTTTCTAAATGTAATAATACAATGTGACCTATACATTGATCTATCTATTTTCCAGAAAATTTCCAGAAATTTAATATAAAAAATTTGCAAGTTAATGTTGGGGGAAAAAATAGTTCATTTGATCTATGTCATGTTTAGTCATGCAGTATGAGTGCAGTAAGACATCTTTGTGGATTCTGCAGATCTTCCTCCTCCCTCCACGAGAGAGAGACCTCCAGGGTGCAAGACAGTTTTTGTTGGTGGCCTTCCAGAGAATGCAACAGAGGAGATAGTCAAAGAAGTGTTTGACCAGTGTGGCGAGATTGTCGCCATCCGCAAGAGCAAGAAAAACTTCTGCCACATTCGTTTTATTGAGGAGTTCATGGTGGACAAGGCCCTCTACCTCTCTGGTGTGTCTTTGATTTTTGTTTTGTTTCCTTCTGTTTCATTAGGAAACCTATTTTGTTTAATTTCTCTACCTTTTGTTGGGGACTGTTTTGTTTTGTTAGGGACTGATTAATTTTTTTCTGCCTCTTTGGCATCTCTTTGTATTTTGTTTTGTTTCATTTTGTTTAGTTCAGTTTGTTTTGTTTCTCTACCTTTCTAATGTATTTTTATTTATACAAGTAAATGTTTGTTTTGTTTTGTTTTATTTTGTTTCGTTTCGTTTCGTTAGGGAACTTAATTTGTTTTCTCTACCTATGGCTGATGTGTTTTTATTTAACAATTAGAGAATTTTGTTTTGTAGGGGACTGATTAATTTTTTCTGCCTGCTGTGTGTGATTGTTGTTTTGTTTTGTTTCATTTCATTCGGGAACTTATTGTTTTTTGTTTCTTACCTTTCATGATGCGTTTTTATTGATGCAGAGTAATGTTGTTTTGTTTTGTTAGGGGACTGATTATTTTTTTCTACCTCTCTGGTTTGTCATTGTTTTTTTATTTATGTAGATTTTTTTTTTTTCATTATGGAGCTCGTTGTTTTGTTTCTTTACCTCTCTGTAGTGTTTTTTTTTTATGTGTAATTTATCTTGTTTTATAGTAATAGATAATAACATAGTAGGAAAATAAATACATCTTGCGTTTATCTTTGCTGAAAGTCCACTTAAATCAGGTCCCAATCAGCTAGGTACCAGCGCATATGCAACATCTGATACATATGCTGCAACATACATGCAACATAGCATGACCGGCTGTACTGTTTTGTTCAGCAGGGGCTTTTATTTATGTTGCAGGAAGGACCACCTTGGAATGAAGCAAATCCTATTTCGCATTCAGTATGTTTATTCTAGTGAACTGATAGATGATATATGCAAGCAGCCTGTACGAGAGCTCTGTTTGCTGAATAATGTTTGTTGTCCTAGGCTATCGGATGCGCATTGGCTCCAGCACTGATAAAAAGGATTCAGGCCGCATACATGTCGATTTTGCTCAGGCGAGAGATGACTTGTATGAGTGGGAGTGCAAACAAAGATTGCTGGCACGAGAGGAGCGGCACCGACAGAAAATCCATGAGGAGCAGCTGAGACCTCCATCACCTCCTCCCATAATGCACTACTCTGAGCACGAGGCAGCTCTTTTGGCTGAGAAACTGAAAGGTAAGCTTTCCCACAGACTGTGGTGCCATGATCTCATCTAGCCTTTAAAGCACAGATTTGTCATCATTAATGTAATGCCCAGAGAAATTTGAGTTCTTAGGAAAAGCTTCAAGGCAGAACTTTTATGCTTCTTATAAAGGCAGAGTGTGGTAAGATGACCTACGCCGCCAGGTCTGCCTTCCTTCAGACGTTTTGCAGCTGTTCTCAACTGATCTCTGAAGATGTGACGGACATTAATGAGTGGCTACATAGTTTTGAGGCTCTTACGCTTCAGTCCTCTTTCCCGTCTGCAGCTGCCAGCCGAACAGCCCCGGCTGTTGTTTATTCTGTGAGACTGGTGTGTTTATATGATCAGCTAGTTCCATTCATCAGCTTCAATGAGACCAATGATTGCCAATGAAGTGAACACTCAGTACCAGGCTTCTGGAAAGCCAAAGGGTTTCCAA
Source organism: Sinocyclocheilus anophthalmus (assembly GCA_018155175.1). Lineage (NCBI taxonomy): Eukaryota > Metazoa > Chordata > Actinopteri > Cypriniformes > Cyprinidae > Sinocyclocheilus > Sinocyclocheilus anophthalmus. Next base: position 81,112 of record JADLZN010000374.1, on the reverse strand, counting down.
GGTTGACTAAATAGTTTTCATTTGCTTTTAGTGTGCTTAAAATGGGCTTTGGTTGATTCTAGTCTAGAAATTGGATATTGTGCAAGAGTTTGCTTAATTGCTTTGTCATAGCATTGAAGACCAATAGTCCTTTAAATGGGGTCTCATTTGAGTCTCATCTTTGTCTCAGATGTTTATCCTAAAATTGTTGATATGACATAAAAGTAAAGCTGTGAATAGCAGCTCAGATAATTTTATCTTTCTTCTGAAACTGTACCAGAGACATGTGTGAGACTTAAATATCCCATTTTCTCTTCTTTTAATGTCATTATTGTCTATAAGAACCAAATGGGAAATAGTTACACATTATGGTTACACCTTATTTTAAAGGTTTCATCTGATGCGACATGCACTTTTACAAGCAGTTTGAACTTAAATGTGTGTTGGCAGCGTGGGGGCAACACCGGAGGGTCGCTGTTGTGTAACACACCTGCCACACACATTTTAAGTTCAAACTACTTTTAAAGTGCATGTCGCAGCAGATGCCCCTTTCTGGTCGGATCATGATAAAGATCCCCCCGTTGTTTTTTTTTTTTTAAAAATTCTCGTAAATCATTTCCCCTTTCTCAAATCAAACCATTCTCAGATGCCTGTCTGTGTGACGTCACACAGACCCAGGCCGCTCCCACAATTGTTGATTGACACTGGCATTTTACCTTAGACCCGCCCTGAGTTAGCTTTCATCAGTCCGCCATTGTTTCACCGCCAGAGCTGATGTAGACAAGAATGTCTCCTAAGCACATTGAGGTGTTATGTAATAATGAACATAGCAGTCGTCCTTTAATCCCGACATCTGAGCAGTGGATTACTTTTGTTTTTGAAGGAATGCACCACCGATCTACATAAATGTGTCTATCTTCGTGTGAAACAATCGTGATCCAGCTTCACCTCCAGAAGTGAGTATAATGTTTTGTAATGAATTTTGCAAATCGCCTTTCCTAATAATGTGTTAGTTAGCAAGTTCCGCGGCTAAAGTAAACGGTATCCGGAGAACTGCTGGTCAACCCACAAAAAAAAGGAAAAAAAAAAAAAGCAAAAACAACAAAAAAGAAGATAGGGGTGGGGTGAGCAGAGCTCATTAGCATTTAAAGAACATGCACTAAAACGGGTTGCTGAAAACAGAGCTGATTTTGACAGGTTAAAAGGGTGTTGTTTTACACTACCACTGAAACATTTTAACCAAAGTATGTTGAGATCGCACTTTATTTACGTCCTGTTTCCCCATTTTACATCTCTGTACTTATTCTAGTACTTACATAACTAGGTCTAACCCGACCCTACCCTCAAAACCTAAACCTACCCCATTTTTTTACCTTATGTGTACCAAACTTTCTAGGTATGTACACTGGAAGTACACTGTCATTACATGTAAGTCACCCGTAACTGTAAATAAAGTGCAACCATTATAGCTTTTCATTAAGACCCAAAGAATCATATAAACTTGTGGAAAATTGGCATCCGATGACCCTTAAGGTGTCCTTGTTAAAGTGTAATTATACATTCAGGGACTGATTAATATTGAATTAACTACTGTGACGATTCGGCATCAATTGCTTGATAAATTCAAGCAACCACAAAATAAAATGTAGAACATAGAACTTTTTTACCAAACGATCAAATAGCACCATGCTGTATGCCAATATAAATTAACAAATACTTACACAAAGTTTGGTTACAAAACTGAAGATCCATACACACTGGGGAACCAAATAAATACCAAACTTACGTTATTAGCAAACGAATAAGAAAGCTGGAGACACGACAGACTTGATTGAATTAAAAAACAAATACCCGTTTAAAAAAACCAAATCCAACACTAAATAGAGAATGTTAAAAAAAACTTCCAATATCACCTAGAGAACTGCAAAGTTAACAACTGTATCAAACTCCCACTATTTTTAAAACAGGCGCTTCTGCATGTCATTTTAAAACTCTTCTGCCATCGTCTTGTCTTGTCTCTCTTCTTGTCAGCTTCTCCTCATGTGATAAATGAGATCTGATCTGTGATGCGACTGTCGTTCAGCACGCTGCATTGATCAGGCCAGCGTTTCATTTTTAAATTGTACTGTCCTTTCTCTAGTGAACTAAATGATTTTTATTACTATATAAAATCAAAACGACTGTAGGGGCGGTGCTGCGATGGGCAAGTGACATAACCGGTGTTGCGGCTTCACACCGGTAAAACCGTCAACACCATCTATCGCAGCAACCCTAACTCCAAGGTTGACTCAATTTTCTTTTGCTTTTAGGGTGCTTATGTGCTTCAAATCTGAAGTTTTTAAGTAATTTGTGATACTTTTTCTTCTCTTCTATGGCTTTACATGGACATACTGTAAGTGTTGCGTCAGCAATATTGCTCAGGGGTTGGCTGTAAATATTCTGCAGATATTTCAGACAGACAAGAGTAGTTAGTGTGAGGTTTAAAATATTTCACAATGTTTATTTCTGAATCTAGAGAGGTTTGAGCACTCATGCAAGATGTCAAATTTTCATTATACAGGATCATTTTCAAGGCGCCACATGCTGTGTTTCCACCTTAGAGTTACACCAATCCATCACACCCCTTTGACATTCACACATATTTGTAATGTCACCTTTCATGTTTTAATTTCAGCGCCGGATCCTGGCTGACAGCTGTTTTCCCATGCTGTGATTTGATTACAGCTAGCGGCTCCAGGAAGGTAGTGATGGTTGAGTTGTGCTGGCTGCAGTGGTTTCCATGCCTCTCTGAGCTCTTGTCTCTCTGGAGAGACTGCTTTCATTTTGATGATGGGGACTTGACTGCAGCCTCCACCTCATCAGCAATCACAGCACTTCCCATGTCAAGCACTTCCCATTCTCCCTGCGTGGCGCATCCCCAGCTCTGTCTGTATGTTCTTATGTTTATTGAGCCCAGGAGGCAACAGGCAAAACATCTCAGACGGGGTTTCAATATTCTGGTGTCTGGCACAGTTCTGCTCATGCCTGACATCCAGTTGCCTCTCCAATGAAACACTTGTTTAGATGCAAACAATTATGCTGCAAATATTTATTGACTACAGCTAGTGATATCTGTTTAAGTATCAACAGCATGCAAATGAACATCGGTATTTGTGTTGCTGTTTTTTGGCATATTTGTGCAATAATTTTTTTTAATCTTTTTTTTAATTGATTAACATATTACAGATTTATTTTATAGTTACATTAGAAATCTTTAAAACAGTTCACTACTTCCATCATTTACTTTTGCTTTTTATGCACAGATTTTATTGTTTTACCCTGTTTTATTTGACCCTGTTTACCCGATTTTATTGTTTTAACTCAGACCCTGGTTTTAACTCTTACAAATATGAAAATGCATCATAAAAACAGCAATTACACATTAGCTTTTACGAAAAAGTAAAAAACCTCTTTAATTAATTATTTCTTAAAACAATATAATTATCTAATTAAATATCTATAAAACTACATATCATAAAATGTAGCTAGCTATGAAATTAGCTTTAGCAAGAGTCGCATTTTACTTCACAAATCTTTAAAATGTAATTTATATAAGATAATACCCATATAATGCCTTGACAGATGTAATAGATTAAGGAAATGAAGTTTCAGAAACAAAAACAAAACAAAAACGGAACACGGAACAGTATACGGTATAGATAGTGTACAATAATGTAAAGAGTGTTTTAAACAGAATTTATTTACTAGAAGATCAAAAAATGTCCAATAGTTAAAAACTACTTTAATGTAAGAGTGCAGATGTACATTAAAAAGCCCTTTTTATTATAAATACACTGTTTCCCTCATTCTCAAATCTGGCCGTTCTTCGGCTCTTTTTAAACTATTGACTCTTAATTCTATCCATTGCTGCTTTCTGTCTCTTGCATTTGGAAACACTTTAATGCTATTCATTCAAACAGCCCCTGGTTAATGCTTTCTGGCAAGTAAATGCTCATTGCCACATTACGCTTTCATGGAAAAATTAATATGAGCGATGTTTAAAACAAAGCTAATTTCCCGACCATAACTGACGCTGACTGAATTGGCAGTAGCGTGGCGGCTTACATAGTGTCTGAGTTACGGAGAGGTCGGATGACTGAATGCTGGGAATTTCGAGCGAGAGTGTGGAGATTTCACATTTGCATTGCTTGTGGAGTCTCTCATTAGACGTGAGATTGGCAGAGCAGGCTCATTTGACTGTGGAATTTATTTTTATTCTCGTCAGATGGCATTTTTGCCCGAGGGTCGGGAGAATTCAATTCCCTTTAATTAGCTGGGAAGTTTGAGTGCCACCTTAATAACATACCTGCTCTTGATCTCGAACGCTCAGAGTCCCTTGGGTCTCTTACCAACCTCACATGGGAATAACATCTATTTAATTGAAAAAGGACTAAAATGGATATCAAATCTAAAATTCAAATTAAATGAGTTGAGCACATATTTTAAGGAGGTTCAGTATAATTGATACATCTCTCGTAATGTCATTCTCCTGCTTGGCTTGAAATCGGTTATACTGTGGTGAGTTGAAGCAATAAGTCTTGTGAAAAGTGCACAGATGCAGGGAATGATGTTGTTTCCGTGCACAGGATCTCATTAAGGAAGGGATCGAATTTACTGCCAGCCCTACTGCACTGACTTTGTGGCAAAATTCAATTATTCTTCCAATTTTAGTAATGTATTTCACACGGGTCCACAGGGAGCAGATTACTAAAGCTTGGGAGAGGCCACACTCAATGCCTCATGTCTCAGCTACTCAGGCTGAAATTACACTTCATGTTTAGACAGGAAAAATGCAGGGTTATTTACTGATTCACGAGCCGTGACTGAACACACTGATGAGATGATGTTCTTGTCCAACAGAAAAAGACAATGCAGGGAAAGAGTCTTTAAATTAGGCCCTAAAGGTAGAGCCGTGGCTTAGTGTTTAGTGTAGCATGTGGACGTGAGGTCCAATCCTGATCTCCCTATCATTTCTTGTGGCAAAACTAATCAAGTCTTGTCTGAAAGTGTAGTAAAGTCTTGAATTGTGAAGGTTATAAGTCTTGTGTATTGAATGCTTGAGCAGATTGGAAAGAGATTCGAGTTTGAAGGTTGAGTTTTGTATAATGTGAAATCTTGGGAGGAGAGATTTTGAAGTGTGAAGTGGATGTAGGCCTTATGAGATTTGAATTTTAAAACTTTGTTGCTAGGGTGTTCTAGTGGTGCTATAGAAAGCTGCTGGTGTGGTTACTAGACAGGATATACAGTATGAATGGTTGGATATATGTATAGATGGCAGGTGTGTAGCTACTTAACTCAGGTTATTGAATTTTGAACTTCTGGATTTTGAACATTCTTTCAAAATTCCATCAATACATGATTTTTTTAACCATTCACTAGAGAAAAATGTAAGACTATGAAAGGACAGCCTGAAATGTATATTAAAAATATATATTTAAGCAGCCTTATATTGTTCCAAACCAATAGAAGCACTATAACATAAGTACATAAAACTTGGGCACTACATTTCAATCTTCTAGTCAAGTCACCATTATTTATATACTGTAGCGCAATGCAGATTGTGTCAGGGCAGCTTTACAGTAGCCTATTACACAGGGAAATAGTGTAAAGACATATAATAGCTTTATGGGGAAAACTGTAGAAAATGTACACATAAAACCAGTGCATGCTCACATATGTTTCACATATTGTGAAACAAACTATCAAAAATGACAAAAAGTAGGACGGGGACTTAACTCTATGCTTCAGTTGTTGATTGGATGGAGATCTGAATGTGAACTTGCTCGATTGTAAGAAAGGCCCAGGGTTTAAGCAGAATAAATGATTGGAACAGCAGAGTCATATCATCAAAGAGAAGTCTGACTTATCCATGATTAAACATATGGATCAGTTGTTTATAATAAGATAATTTAATATGTAATAGAAAACAGACAGGATGAATTTACATTTCACGCCGACTTATTGTAAGCCAACCTGCACCATAGTTCCAGATTTTATATTTTTGAGAGCATATTTGATCTGAGACTGAAGGTCTGTAACAAGTTTAGTACACTCTTTAAAAAAGGTTTCAAAAGAGGATTTTCGTAGCGATGCAATAGAAGAACTATTTTAGGTTCCCCAACAACCTTTCTGAATAAAGTTCTTAAAATAAAAATATTCTTAATGGAACCAAAGACCAAAGCTTTAGAGGGAAATTACAGTTAAAAATGTGTCTCATGTAAGGGATTTTGAACTGTACGCTGGCTTTGTCAAGCCTGCAAAGTAAGTGTTACAGCAGTTTCTGTCATAAGTAGATGAAGTAAAAATGACAGTTTTCCTTATTAATTTCTCCAGATGACAACAGGTTCAGTGAGGCAACGTCAGTGCTGTTCACGTGGATCGACAGAGGCGAGGTGAACCGACGCTCTGCGAACCATTTCTACTCCATGATCCAGTCAGCGAACAGCCACGTGCGGCGCCTAATGAATGAGAAAGCTCAGCATGAGGAGGAGATGGAGCTGGCCAAAGAACACTTTAAGAATTCCCTGCTTGCCATTCTCACACAATGTAAGATACCTCCTGCCTTCACTGTTTGTATCCCAACTGGTTACTATGAGATTTTCATCTAGTGTTGCCATGACAACCGCTCATCCTTTGTACAGAGCAAGAAGATATAGCCGTCCTTAAGTGGGCTCCGTCTCTGATCTGATTGTTGGACTTTTCTCGCTCATCTTGATATGACTGTACTGCCAGCAGGAATGTATTTGTATGTCCAGAACTACCATATATGTTACACTGCCCATAACTGTAACAGGCAAGACATGGGCTCTGTTCCAAAACCTAGAGAGCTGCCTACATAGGCATCATAGGTGAGGTTATAAAAGGTGGTCATTATAAAAGCCAACACATATATCCTTCACGAAGAAGATAATGCCATGATACATTGAGACAAAATCCATCTTAAGCTGCATCACATTTATATTTGCTCTGTGAAATTTAATGTTCGAAATCCAGTCATTTCCATAGAAATAGAAATTGCATGGCTAATGTCGTTAAATCATTGTCTCTGATTGTATTCACAGAGACCAGAACTATGTCATAATTTTTATGCTGTGTCCTTTTTAGAGGTCTGCGCGGGCCTTAAAGGGGTCATCGAATGCCCATATTCCACAAGTTGATATGATTCTTTAGCATATTAATGAAAAGTCTATAACATACGTTGGTATGTAATCAGCTCTGTTCATAGCAAGCCGTTTCCTTCCATGTCACTTTAAATGCTAATGAGCTCTGCTCACCCTGCCCCTCTCTTCTGTGGGGTGACGAGCAGACGGCAAACTTTAGCCGCATTTAGCTGCGAAACTTGCTAACTAGCACATTATTAAAGGGGTCCTATTATGCTCTTTTACAAAGTCTTGATTTTGTTTTGGGTGAGTACTAGAACAGGCTCTCATACTAGGTTGTTCGAAAAACACATTATTTTTCACATATTTTACATAATTACAACACTTCCCTCCCCAGTATGTCTAACAGGCGCGGAATAATTCCTGTACATGAAAGGCCACGACACTTACTAAACATACAACAATGTCTCGTTGTGATTTGTTAGCTGTGGCCAAGGTGTGGTTGCGCATTGAGCGATTCGGGCAACTGGTCGGAGAATAAGCTGCCCTTACCAGCCACAGCATGCGGCTTCAGTGTAAATACTGCATCAAAAGATCAAATCAGTTGTGAGCCCAAACGATGTAAACGACCGCCTGCGAGCTTCAGTGTAAATATTGCGTCAATATCAAATCAATTTGAGCACGATTTAAACCTGCCTGATGCGCTAGCTTCAGGGTGTAATATTGCGTCAAAATCAATGATACAAATGTTGAGTGCACGATTGAAGACCCAGACCGGACATTCGACCTGTCAGTGATAAAATGTGCGCAAGGTATGTCAAATCAAATTTCGCGTTGACGCACGCATGGGATCGGGAATGAAAACGCCACTATTGCTGACCCCCTCAAGAGCCGGCAAGTCCCCCCACACCAGCTATGGGGCGGGAGACCAGCGTTTAGGACAGGGGCAGATGTGTGTCCGCCATGCTGTCCATACAGTGGTAACATTGGAAAGCAGTACCAGTTGGTGACCGGTAACGGGAAACCACTCCCGCCACATAGGAGGATCAAGTGAGATCGTATATTGGCATGGCCAGGCCAGTACTACATATGGATAGCTGCAGTAGACAACCGCCTGGGTGTGAGATATAACTCGCAAGCAGAGATGCACAGTGAACGACTGCCAGGCGAAAGCACGGGCTACCGTGAGGGGAGTCAGTGCAGTGGAAAGAATACACATGTGGGATCCTCGCAAGGGTGTGTATCACTACACGAGAGGCCACCTAGCTCCCCGCACAAGGCGCCTTGACCTGGGGGATGCACATCGACGTGCGGAGTGCTGGCGTCGTAGCGCTGTCAGCACGACAACTGACGCCGAGGGTGCGAGAGGAACTCACTCAGGGTTCGCCATGGGGAACTGAGTGGAGGATGCACAGCACAACATGACGCACCTGGGGTCCGGTCCGTAGAGGGGAATGGCGCGGCAAGCGTGATCGACACCGAGCAGTTTGTATGTCCGTTGTGTGTGTACGGCCTAATCCTGTAGCGCATGATGTACTTAGATGCGACCTGAGGACACGGGCTCTACACGGAGATTTTAGAATCTCGCAAACGTGTTAGGCGTCACTCCCGGCAGCTCTACAGATGTCTGCTATTGAGGCGCCCCAAGCCAATGCCCAAGAAGATGCAACTCCTCTCGTAGAGTGAGCTCTCACCCCGAGGGGGCATGGTAAACGTTGGGCATGGTATGCCAAGCCTATAGCCTCCACTTAACCAGTGGGCAAGTCTTTGTTTGGATACAGCCTTTCCCTTCTGCTGACCTCCCAAGCAGACAAAGAGCTGGTCTGAGGTCCAGAAGCTCCGCGTACGGTCCACGTAAATGCGCAGAGCGCGAAGGGGACAGAGCAGAGCGATGGCTGGGTCTGCCTCCTCCCGGGGCGGCGCTTGCAAGTTCACCACCTGATCCATAAAAGACGTGGTGGGAACTTTGGGCACATATCAGGGCCGGGGTCTCAGGACAACGTGAGATTTACCCATACCGAATTCTAGGCACGATAGGCCGTCAACCCGAAAATGTATCTGCACGTCCCTCTACCCTCTGACGAGGCCAATGGGGAGGACGCTGTCTGCTTATGAGCAGAAACCTTAATGCTCTACTGGACTGCAGAGGTCAAAGGGCTCCTCCTTCGGCCGTCAGGACCGAGGGGTTCGGAGGAGAATAGTAGCCAAAAGAGGGGTAGAAGGTTGAGGTCGTGAGGATTTGAAGCGCCTGCTTGCCCCTCTGAGAACACCTGATGACCACGTCGTGACTTCGCCCAAAGATTTGCCATCTACTGCAATCGTGATGCGCGTTCTGTGGCGTAAGGGCAAGGCAACATACACTTTCAGGGTGGAGGGAGACAGCCTTCGCTCCAACCCATCCTGCAGGAAAGAAAGCACGACTGCGATCGGTCATCTACGGGGGTCTTCCCGGCGGGAAGAGCACTAACCGACGAACAGGTTCCACTTCAGCCCGTAAGCGTGTCTGGTAGACGGGGCTCGAGCTGAAGCGATGGTGTTTACTACCGATGGAGGTAGCCCACCTAGAACCTCCGAGTCCCGTCCAGGGACCATAAGTGGAGATTCCAGAAGTCTGGACGAGGCGGTTTTAGGTGACCGCAAGGGTAGCCCCTCTCTGAGAAAGGAGATCCTTCCTCAGAGGAATTTGCCAAGGAGGGGCTGTCGCGAGGAGCATCAGTTCGGGGAACCAAGTCCGACTGGGCCAATATGGCGCTACCAAGAGAACCTGCTCCTCATCCTCCCTGACCTTACACAGTGTCTGTGCAAGAAGGCTCACCGGGGGAAACACATATTTGCGAAGGCCCCGCAGCCAGCGTCTCCGTGCGAGGGCGTCCCTCGGCCAGGGAAGTAAATACAAGCGGCAATGGAGATGTATCGGGGGCGGCAGGCAAAAAAGGTCTACCTGAGCGTCCCCAAAGCGTCTCTAAATCAGCTGGACTGTCTCGGGGTGGTGTCGCCATTCTCCCGGAAGGGCGGGCCGACGTGAGAGCTCGTCGGCTGCACGATTGAGCTCGCCTGGGATGTGAACGGCGCGAAGCGACCTCAGATGCTTCTGACTCCAGAGGAGGAGATGGCGGGCGAGTTGCGACATGCGATGGGACAGTAGACCTCCCTGGTGGTTGATGTACGCAACGGTAGCAGTGCTGTCCGTACGGACCAGTACATGCTTGACGCTCAGCAGCAACTTGAAGCGGCGCAGAGCAAGCCATACTACTTGCAACAACTCGAGGCAGTTGATATGCCACTACAGTCGGGGCCCCGACCAGAGACCCGCAACTGCATTCCCATTGCACATGGCACCCAAGCCCCTGGCAGAGGCATCTGTTGACACAACAACATGACTGGATACTTGCCCTAGGGACACCACTGTCCGAAGAAAGGGCAAGATTTGCCCACGGGCTGAGGGTTCTGACGGCAGCACGGGTGACAGAAACCGGTAAGTGCAGGCCAGCCCATCGCGGGACCCGTGGAAGCCACCGCTAAAGCCGTCTAAATGAAGCAAACCGAGCAGGCGTGACAGCGGTGCGGAGGCCATATGCCCAGGAGCCTGAAAACTTGCAGTGGAACCGCCGTCTTGCATGGAAGGACCCAGGCAGTTCAGCATCGACTGGCCGGTTCTAATGAGAGACGGCCGAGATGGTTGAACGAAGTCTGGCTCCATGTCGAGAAAAGAGATCCTCTGCACCGGGATAGAGTTTGCTCTTTTCCCAGTCGACCCTGAGGTCGATCGTTGCGAACCAATCGAAAGGACGGACGCAATGAAAGATGCGTTTCTGCGTCAACATCCTGAACGAGAGCCTGTGAAGGGCCCGGTTCAAGAAGTGCAGATCCAAGATAGGTCTCAACCCACCGCCTTTATTGGGTACAATGAAGTAGGAACTGTGTTGTAAAAACCTGACCTCATCTCGGCTGGAGGGACTGGCTGTATCGCGTCCTTTGCCAGCAGGACCGTGATTTCTGCACGCAAGACAGGAGCATCCCTGCCCAGCACAGAGGAGAACCGAATGCCCCTAAACTTGGTTGGTCGGGACGGTAACGCGAATTTGAATTCGAATGCCGAGTCTTGATGGTGAGCGTGAGCCAGCGAGAGCAGCCTGGGGGCATGCTAACCAGGCCGCCCAGCGATGTGTGAAAGTGCTGGGACTAGGGAACCCAACCGACGTTTACCCGCAGTGGAAAGGCAGCGCAGTGGACACCAGTGGACCCCCCGGGATGAGGCTTTCCGTGCGTCCCATGGGGGGGTCTGAGTGAGCGGCGGCGCCACTTAACTGGCTCCATGGCTGGGCGGGGGCTCGTGAGGAGGCCTAGCGTCCTTGAACTGAACTCTGCTGCCATGATGAAGGGAGAGGGGACGGGCCAGTGGAGACTAGGTACGCGCGCACTGACCATGTGCCCTCGTTTCCCTGTGGACACCCGGGCGAGTGAAGAAAAGGAACCCGCTTTCTGTGAGGTTTGGGCACCCACTGGCGGGTAGAAGCAGCCGGAACAGAAAAAAACAGGAACAAAGGTTTCCCCACCCGGCCCTCCACCGGGGGAAGGAGTGGTGAGGTCACCATCTCCTGAAGAGCAGGATCCAAGAACCCCGGGTCGCCCGTCCCAGGGACGCCGCCGCCCTGGCGCTTCACGGGCTTGGCAGGGGCGGAGACGGGCTGCGTGCCAGCTCTACGCTGCAGCCGTTGTGAAGGCTGCTGCTGTGGCCGAGCTGGAGCGGAGATGGAGGCCACAGGAGGGCGCTCTCGGCGACGAGCAGACAGAGGGGCTGCAGTCAGCGGTGGAGTGGCTACAGCGTCGAGACGCCTCCGTCTGCTTCTGTGCGGCGGAGAACTGTTGGGCAAAGTCCTCTACCGCTTCGCCGGATAGGCCGGCCTGGGAGATCGGGGAGGCCAGGAAGCGATGCTTGTCAGCCTCCCTCATATACGCAGACCAGGGCCAGGCTTCCTGGAACCGACCATATCGGTTGGACATGTCTGACCAGGGCGCCGCGCCTCGCTGAACTATTAGTCGCCCTAAGCACCGAGGTCCGTCGCTGGTGCGCAGAGTTCCTGCAGCAGTCATCCACTCCAGCTGGGGAACTTTGAGAACCATCCTCGTGGCACTGCTTCAACGTGTTTGCCTGGTGGCTTGCAGGTCAGGTCCATTGGGCATGATGGGCAGGGGGCAAGTGGACTGTCCAGCCAGCGCTTCTGTAAGACACTATACGCTGTGCAGAGTGAGATCGAGCATACACGGGCCTTGGAAGGAAGGCGTGGACTACCTCTCCAGGCGGAGGCGCTTTGTGGGCAGAGCTGCATGGCAATAGCGCGCTCAACCAGAGGGATGTCCACATACCCTTGGGCCGCCCCCCCGTCGAGGGTGGTGAGGACGGAGGAGGCACCAAGTCTGTTTCGGGCAGAAAAAGGTGCCTTCCAAGACTTAGTAACCTCCTCATGCACTTCCAGGAAGAATGGAACCGGAGGCGGCTGCCGATGCCCGGCCTGCGCCCCAGGAACCAATCATCCAGCCTCGAGCGTTCGGGAGAAGGAGGAGGCCTCCAGTGCAGCCCGAAACTCTCGGCGGCCCGGGAAAGCATAGCAAACAGCTCTGGATCTGACTCGGGCAACACCACTCTACCTGACAGTGGCAGCGCAGCCGAATCCTCATCTCCCGAGCCTAGCTCGCCCTCCGATGCAGCGATCGACATCCTGTCCTCTGCCTGTGTCCCAGACAAGATGCTGGACCCCGCCCTGTCCGAGGACCCAGCACACTCATCCGGAAACCCCAGGTGGTGCGCCATGCTTGAGGAATGAGAGGCCCGTGGAGACGTACTCGACGGGGAAGCTCTCACTGTAACCCTCAGGTCTCCCTGACCATGAACCGAAATAGCCCTCCGAGAACCAGAAGAGCTAGAGCGGGGCATGGCAAGGGGGATACCCCCATTTAATGAGGAGGTATCTAGACCACAACACCGCGATGGTCATGTTCCCGCACTGAGAACATGACTCATCCATGAGCGCTGCTTCAGCGTGCTGTAAGCCCAGGCACGAGAGGCAGTGATCATGACCATCAGATGGAGGCAGGAAACGACCGCATCCTGAAACGCACGAGCGGGAAGCCATCTTAAAAAAGACGCCCGTCGCTCGTGGAGCTCCTTTAGAATTTGCTCTTTTAGAAATGGAAAAAAAAAACACTCTTTTAGTGAGAGCGCTAAAGCGCCCAGGGGAGGTCACGGCGAGACCACAGAATGGCAGCTGCAGCACGCTGAAGATGAGCAGCACTGAATGGCAACCACCACTGACGTGCCGTAACACCAAGACAGCTGTTTCTTCCAAACACTCGCGGAGATTTGTCCTGTAGAAGGCTCGGCTCAGAAGCGAAAAGCTGATGTGCGTTGGCGTGCGTTCTCCTTTTATACCCGCGCTGCGGGGGGGGGTGCGCGTGGCGAAACACGCACGCCAAGTGTCATTGGCTTGTTTAGTTTACACTCGGAGGTGATTGGGCTCTCGGGCGAGATCCAAATTCGTCAGTCACGTAAAGATAGCTAGACGTTAGTCACGTGAATGATGAAAAGCGGAACCCTTAATACTCCCTTGTGATGAAGCGAGTGATCTTACAAAGTGATATTGTGCGGTAGATCATAGACGCACACTTTAGGTACAGATCCTGGGAATCAGCACGATTCTTAACAACTAAAGTAACAGTTTATCAAGCCGTCTTCAGTTGCTCAGATGTCAGGAGTAAATGACGAGTCTGCTATGTTCATTATTTCATCCAACAACAGAACACCTCAATCGGAGACATTCTTGTCTTCCCCTCACCGGAGTCGACACAATGGCGGACAGATGACAGCTCACTCAGGGCGGGTCTAAGGTAAAAAGCCAGTGTCAATCAACAATCATGGGAGGGGCCTGTGCAGAACTACATCATTCTGACAGGAATCTCAGAACAGCCTGATTTGAGAAAGGGGATTTTAAAATAGGGATTAAAAAAAAAACACTGAGTGGATTTTTATCATTATAGGGTGGATGTGTAACCACACTTCCAACACACATTTATGTTTTATATCCACATACATTACAATGACTTTTGCATCCAAGACCTTTTAAAACAAGACCCTTTTACCTTCTCAAGCCAAAAACTTCACTCTGTGTATAAGCAAACGGCACCTTTATTATACACAATAGAGGAGAGAGTGGTATCAAAAAACACTCGTGGGACTTTTTTTTTAAGGTTTCTAAAGCAACATTATGTACTAATTTAAGACACATCGGTGAAACAGATGGTACCAGATGGGGGTAAAGCGCGTCCGTGTAGTCTGTTTTGACGTGATCGAACCGGGTTGAATCGTCTTTTACCAAACTTGTTTTTCTCCAGCGTTTTCCAAAATGTCTTGACTATCACACTCACGGAAAGGCATATTTTCAATAATAAAAAAGTAACGGAAATACTCCAAACCGTTCAAACAATAATGTATTGGGTAGGGGTTAGGGTCGGTTGTTAGGGAGGGTTATGTCCCAAGAGGTGGTAATCCATTTAAAATTGGAATTAAAAGGATAATTTACACTCAATACGTTATGACTGCATACTGTTTTATAATTTACTATAATTTACTATAATACTGAGGTGAGGTGCAGATAAAGGTGCGATCAAGTGCAAAATAGTCAAATAGTTATAAAATAGCAAAGAAAATCTGCCCTATTCTTTAAATAGTAAAATCGAATCTATCGCATCTGCATTTTGTGTAAATAGCTTATTGTTTAAACATACTGCGATTTGCACTAGTGTAAATAGCCTCTATCGCATTACACCTGCCTTATGTTAATTCTAAGAACGTTAAAATGTCAGTTTTTCTTGTTGTGATTATAACATTATTAAAGGTTACAAAACATAACAAGAACTTTCACCAAGTACAAATAACATAAGGACATTTTAAGAATGTTGTTCTAAAAGAATGTTTTCTCTCAACATTGAGAACGTTCTTAAAGTATGTATTATAACATCATAAAGACATTCCGAGAATGTTGTTCTAAGAACGCTTTCTCGCAAATCCGTTTTGAAAGTAAAAGTATGTAAAATATTAGTATCAGCCAAACATCTGATGCATACAGCACACAAAATTGGAAACAATTCAGGAGTTTTAAAGTCGTCATTGGATTGGTTGAACTATACAGTATTTCTGGGAGATGCGTGTCGCGTTCTTTAATGTTCCGCCTGGGCGATCGCAAGAGCGTGATGCAAAAACCCCTCGTGGAAGCAGAAAGCTCTCGTGTTTACAACTGTGACAGTGGCTATGTTTACGTGCAACCAAATAATCAGTTTGTAATCGGAATTGACGGCTCGAGCGGAATGAAAAAAGCTTCATGTAACCACCAATCGATCGAGTTATTGAGCTTGATCGGAATGAAATTGCCGATCGGAATTTGAAGGGGGGGGGGATATTCTTTCTTAATATGATGGAGTGCATGTAAACACAATCGCGACTCGGATTGAACCCCATAACTGAAAGGATGTCAAACTGCGCATGTGCACTGCGCAGAAATACACGTAAGTAACGTATGACGCGCAAGAATGGATGGTGCTTCCTTTGAATAAAGGCTGCTAATAAATGGCGTTCCTGTACTGTTATAAAGCTCTCCATTTTCACTTCGGTCAAATGTGAAGTGGAGCAGGGACAACCTCTCCACCCGTCCTGGCAACCCGTTTTGGGGCGGGGAGGGGCATTTTACTTGTGTGATAAATGTAGCTATAGCTGCGGCCAACAGCATGTTATATACGTGTATATTTATCACATTAAATGGATAAATCTTGTAATGGTTCCGTAAAAACAAATAAAGACAATGAAAGCATGTAGGCAGTGGTATTATTTGCAAAGCAGTGAAAACAAACTCGATGCTTTGTGCGTGCAGAGCGGTGTGCACATGTCAAAAAAATGTTTCGATTTGAAGCTTGTGACATATAAACGCACACATCAACCCGATCCCACCCAAAAAAATTTATTTAGCGTTAAGTAACACTACATCCGATTCATAATCGGAATAATTCACTCCAGATTGAACCAAAGATTGGGCATGAAAGTGCCAGTGGCTTATCAGGATCAACTAAACGCTGGCTTAAAAATATGTAAAGTTTGTCCATGAGTTTTACACACCGTTCTGTTATTGTGGGGACATTTCCACGCCCCTAAACATGACGCAGCACAAAACAAAATGTGATTGGTTGCTTACCTGTACAGGACAATAGATGCTTCCAACGTAGGGCCTACTCGGTCGGGCGCTTAGCCATTCAAAGCGGCCAAGGTTCCCAGACCTTCTACCGTCAGTCCAAAGGTCTGACTACACAAGACTTATCAAATATTAATAAGAATGTTCCATAAACATTATTTGAGACTTTTGGACCCTAACACAGTCATTTAACACTTAAAAAAAAAAATGTCAGTTAAAATTGTGAGAACATTCCCTGTTAGCTGGGGAAGTCCTCTGAGGTCATATCACTACAATAGAAACTAAGACACAAGATGGCAGATTACTGCAAATATTAGGTAATATTTGACCACTGAATGCTGCGAGTGACCAATCAGAATCACATATTCTAGAATACAGTTTTAATTTTGTGTTTATTTTGCTGTTAGCTTAGGAAAATGCTAACGGCAGACTCAATTATGTGTTGAAACTCCATGTGTCGCACTAATAGTCCCTCACTTACGAGGTTCTATTTCAGTTTGGATGCTGTTAGAAAGCAAGGCAGCTCACTAGTCGTGGAACAGAGCCACAGTGTCTCCTACACGGTTCACAAGACATCACTGCAGATATACACTACACAAATGCACACTAGGAGATATGATTGCATTGAGACCTAGCTGCCTATGTCAGCGTGACTGTAGCCATAGCCCATAGAAGGGCCCTGGGTAAGTACAGTCTCAGTGGAAGCACTCTGACCATATAGCAGATGTGGAGATGTTCAACTTAACTTAAAGGTAGGCCAACACCAGATTCACTCATCTTTTTTTGCGGCCCGGACAGGTGAGAAGCCAATATCCCAGCTCATACAAAGAAATGTAATTTGCTTGAATGAATATGTGTGATGGAGATTTGTAATTGGCAGCTTGACAGAAAGATATTTTGACACCATTTGTGCATGAAATACTAAGAATAATTTTTTATTTTAGAGTTGTAGTAGGTTAAAAAAGATGATCACATAATTGTTTACTAAACTGTAGACTTGGTCAAATTAATAAATAGCAGGCAGCAGTTTACAATTGGTCCAAATCTCAATCCTAATGCAAATCCAACATCTAATGCCAAAATAAAAACTGCACACGTGCCCATTTTGAGCTAAACCCTGAATCAATGTTTGACATCAAACACTCAGTACTTTATTAGTGCTTGTCCAGCAAATCCATTGTAGACTGTTGCCTTCCTCAGTCCTAAGGAATTGAAACAGCAGCTAATGAGATGTAAGTACAACAGACACAATCAGGGGCCTCTCAGAGAAGTGTTGCGAGGGTCCTGATGCGTCTGACTGCTGGCGCAGATGCTGAGCTCTACATAAATGGCTTGTCTTGTCTGACTTCCTTACCCACCAAAGTTGAGCAGATTACGGCTGTGTTCACCGCTGCCACCAGGCAAAAGGCATGGGACCATTTCTCAAAAGCGCAGCGCAAGAACATAGACATTTGGCGAAAGCAGTGCGAGGTTGGTATTTCTTCTCCCCTTTTGTCATGCTGACTCTACATCAGGGGTCTCAAACTATGGGCCAAGCTTTGTCATTACAAACCAATTTTCACTATACCCTGTTGAAAAAAAACATTATATGCTGGTTTGGTATGTTTTGAAGCATGTTGTGTAGATAGTTGAGCGTAAGGAAGAGCTGGTCCTTAGTTGGTCATGAGCTGGTCCTGATAAGGAGTTAGTTGCTTAGAACCAGCTTAGGCCAGTCGCATCAACAGCAATCACAGAACCAGCTAAACCAGCTCATAACCATCTTATAACCAGCTTAAACCAGCTGCCATGCTTCAAAACATACCTAACCAGCATATGCTGTTTTTTTCAACAGGGTAGTCTGGCCTTAATGTATTTAAAAGTCAAAGTATTGCACCAATATTTACTATATATAATATACATATTTCAAATTTGTGGTTGTAAAAAGGCTGGTTCTCTAAAGGAGAACACCGCCTGGCTAGTGGCCCCCAGGTAATGTAGTATGAGACCCCTGCTCTACATGGTACACTGACACAGCAGCTCTTTATATGGCAGTGTATCTTGTGGCTTTTCATTGTGCAGACTTGTGGGACCTCACACAGCAAAAAAAAACATTTTTCTAGCCTCTGCTCTTTCGTGCAGCAGAACACTCTTTGAAATTGCCACCTAGAAAGAACCTCCATTGCTGCCATGGCAACAGATACTGGCAGGATTATAATGATGCTCATCAGTGATTAGCCTCAATTAATTGTTAATAACTCATCCAATTTGAATTAGGTCTCTATGAGGAAGGAAAAGTGAGGTGCGTGTTAACTCAAAATGTGCCTGTATGCATCTGTGCATTAGAAACCCCTGAATTCTCTGGAATGCACAATATGGAATATCCATATTCATAATATGGAATGTCACCGGTATGCAAAATTGATGTTAGCGCAAACAGAATACTCAATGAACCTTGAAATATAAAAATCCCTCGCTGGTGATAGACTCCAGCTGCAGTCTTTCCTCCAGCCATCGGACTTTTTCCATTACTGTATATCATGAGCAGTGATGTGAGGCCCGAAACCTAATCTTAGAAATACACTGACTGTATTGATTAATTGCTTTAAGTCAAGTCTATGAAAGGATTCCATTTCAGTTCACAGTCGCCAAGAGGTAAGACATCAGCATTGTGGCAGAGTCTCTGGTGCTGTGAGAAGTGAAAGCCAGTTAGGATGCCACCCCTGTGAAAAGTTGTTTTTATTGTTGTTGTTTTGTAGCACTGTTTGTGGATTTGTCAAATATATTAAAATAATCATACAAAGTTAAGTACAGAGTTTCCAGGTTTTCTTGTACTTAACTGTCAGA
This sequence comes from Sinocyclocheilus anophthalmus, assembly GCA_018155175.1. Taxonomy (NCBI): domain Eukaryota; kingdom Metazoa; phylum Chordata; class Actinopteri; order Cypriniformes; family Cyprinidae; genus Sinocyclocheilus; species Sinocyclocheilus anophthalmus. Next base: position 61,935 of record JADLZN010000374.1, on the reverse strand, counting down.
GAGTTGTGAAAAAGTGTGATGTCTTGCAAAATCATAGAAATCAAGAATGCTACATAGTTCTTGTTTTGCTCAGCTTTAAAATAGAGAGGCAGAGGCTAGTTGCACACTTTTGTACTTTCTTTCTTTCTTTCTTTCTTTCTTTCTTTCTTTCTTTTCTTAAAGAGATTTCTGCTGTCACAGTGGGAAATTACTATTAAATAGTATATAAGAGCCTATTTAAACAGAAAAACAATTATGAGCCCAATGCATCTGAAACATGACGCCAACACCTACAAAAAATGTCAAACGCACAACGAACAGAGGAAGCCACACTTTGATTTCATACAAAAATAAGTGTAGCACTTTAGTATAGGGACCAATTCTTAGTATTAACCAGTTGCCATAATTAAAATATTGGCTGTTTATTAGTGCTTATAAAGCACATATTCATCATGACCATATTCTACATCCCTAACCCATAACCTAAATTTAACAACTACCTTTCTAACTATTAATAAGCTGCAAATTAGGAGTTTATTGAGGCAAAAGTCATAGTTAGTTAATAGTGAGAATTGGACCTTAAAATAAAGTGTGACCAAAATAAACTATTGCTTGGCTATACTGTAATTTATTAATAATATATAAATAGATGTAATTTTATTTACTTGTTTACTCAACATACAAAAAGTATGATATTGGGATTTTAGTTTGGAAAATTACAAACATATATATTGAAATGTAATACAGTTTTTAAACCAGCATACACAATCACTGCTGGACAAGAAATAAAGCATGTGAACTTCTGACTTAAAACATTATTATTACGGAGATATAGGCCTTGTGACAGAGTGACAACTAGCCTCAGTCTAGCTTATTTTGTTGGCCAGAAATGGCTCTAAGTGAATGTAGTCTTTATGAAAAATTTTATAAAAACCTTATTGGTTTTTCCAGAATGCCTGGAAACACCACTGGAAAAGTAATGGATATTCTTTGGTCAAAAGGTGTGGAAACCCTGTAAAACGAAATTGTGAGAATTGGAGAGAAATATGATATCAGAAACAACCCAGAGCTCGACCTGTATTCCTCTGATACTACAGCTTTCAAGAAACAGACGAAAGATCAGGCAACACAGTGCTAGAGTAAAATGTATTCAATCACAGATAAAGCAAAGCTCAAATGCGCTCCCTTTATAGAGTCTGATCTGCAAGATTTCACAGTGGTGGCATTAAATGTCCTTTGTGCTGATCCCTATAATGGCTATCAGAGGATCAGTGGGTTTGGAAGTTTGTGTAATGTGATTTTACGCTCCATTTTCAGACCTAGACAAATGAACTTTCACTATTGCACGGCAGAGCCACTGGGTTGTATTTTTAAGTTAAGAAATCAATCACCAGGGCCTGTGCTTGCCAAATCATTGCCTGTTTTTTCATCCTGTCAAAAGTTTCTACATTAAATTAGAGTATTATTAAAGTTGAATTGCAGAAAGAAAACATTTCATTGAAATGTGTGACTGTCATATATGTGACTGCCACATTTACACAGCAAATGGAAGAATAAAAGTGTGTCCTTGTACTTTACTCAGAGCAGAGGAAATGTTAAAGTGTGCAGAATGTAATCTTTAATCATTGAAGGTCTCGGACCAGAAGCCAGTAATGGGATGTGTGTGTGTGTGTGTGTGTGTGTGTATGTTCGTTTGATTTCTGTGTTGGGCTTCATTAGGAGCTGAGAAATGCTCACAGTGAAGAGATCATGGGAATACGAAGAGAAGAGGAAATGGAGATGTCAGATGAAGACTTGGAGGAAAACCCCTGCAAAAAGATGAGAATGGAGGACATGGGTAGGCCTGTGATCAGTCGCTGATTATCATTATCATGATTCATTAGGATACTAGAGGCAGGGACTGACTGTGGCTAAAACAGCCCTAGATTTGATGGCCTAGCATCTAGTTCATATGCACTGGTTGGGACTGTACAGTGCATTTAAAACGAACAATAAATCTTCAATAAAGGTCATTGTTAATTAAGAGGAACGTGTAATGCTGTGCCATAGAGACCTTTGTGCAATGCCTACATAATTATGTTTAATTTTAGGGCTCAACAATATATATTTTTTTCTGCTAGGCCAATGTTTAGGACTTTTGCTCTCAATTGCCCAACAAAAAAATAAATAAATGCATACAAAAGTTTGGATTAAGGAAAAATTATTGTTTTATGCTTTTTAAAAGAAAACTCTTGTGCTAATCAAGGCTGCATTTATTTCATCTAAACAGTACAGTAAAATACAGTAATATTGTTAAATGTGCAACTGTTTTTATTAGAATATATTATAAATGTAATTTATAACTGTGAAGCAAAACTGTTTACTTCAGTCTTCAGTATTTTTCTAATATGCTGATTTTATCAGTATTAGTCAAAAATTGAGCACTGTATGAAATTCTTTGATTAATATAAAATTCAAAAGAACAGCAAATGTTTGAAATATTTTATAACACCATAAATGTCTATACTGTCATTTAAACAATTTGATGTGTCCTTTCTGAATAGAAATATCATTTTTTTTTATCTTACTGATATCCAATTTTTTTTAACAATAGTGTATACATAAATAATAATTCATAAATAAATAATAATTTGTGAAAAAGACATCAGCATTTTTCCCACCAGTCCTCAACCACATTATTTATTTAATTTGCAACATGTTACAGCCATAATGTAACACAATGCTGGAAAAAGATGGCATATGGTGCAAAACTGATTTGTTTATCATTTTTAAATCATTCTAACTGATGCTTTCAAGGCTATCACAATTTCACATAATTTCAATAATACATCATCTCTATGTCTGCCAGCTAAACATCACAAACCAATGCAGTTTTCATCTGCAAAGCATTGAAACACATGTACAAGATCAGTGAATGTAAGACGTCGAACATGAAGTCTGAGCACAGCCTTAGTCCTGTAGGATATTTTAGGGACATGTTTTATACAATATTCATATACACTGTAAATAATCATTCATCATCAGTTCATAATACCTAATGGATTAACTAATTATTAGGACTTTCGTAAAGTGTCAAGTCCAGATAGTGACTGTAAAGTATCAGGTTACTAATAATTCCCAATCGATTCTTAATTTAATGAAAAAAATAATAATTTGGTTTAATGTTAAACACAATCACCCCGTTATTCTCAATCAAATCAGCTCCTCCGTGACCACTTGTTTTTATTAGCTTTATTCAAACAGCACGATCACATCCTTCAGATAACCTTGAGTACAACAGCATTTGTGCTGAGATATCAACATGAGTGATTACACTCTCCCTTCTGCATGTATCCCACAGCAAATCTGATTATGAATGATATTGCTTCAGCAGAGAATGGCGGCAAGAAGTGTCAGGGGATTCTGAGCTCAGCGATATTTCATGAGCTGTCACAGCACACAAGCTCTGGCTCAATAAAAGTAGTATTTTCAGTGGCAGGTAGGAATATCTAATGGCTGAGAATATCTAACTTATTGACACAGCGGAGACTCAGCACAGTGACCAAGTTGTTATGCAAACTTCACCATCGATTTCGGCTCTGAATCATACCGCTTGCTCTAAAGCCTGCCACGTATATGCTGATTCAACCAGACGGATTGGTGTTAGAACTTGTCTTATATGATGCATGTTAGATTACACAACAGATCATATGTTGCACCCTACTAGAAGAAACAAAGGTCAGTGAGAACTACTTAAGGTGGTTGAACTGGTCAACAAGTTTAAGCTAGGACAGTTAACTAGCTCAATCTGCTGAGTCAAGGTGGTCTACCAGGCACAAAAGTGTGAATTCATCCTATCTATGCAACAGATGAGATAAAGACCTTCATCCAAGCTCACTTCCTGTCTCTTTCTCTTCCTTCCTGTCTGAGAGCAGTGCTGTCTGCGCAGACGTGTGCTCTGCGGGAGGAAAACGACAGTCTGCGCTGGCAGCTGGACGCTTACAGGAACGAGGTGGAGCTGCTGAAGAAGGAGCAGGGCAAGATGTACCGTACCGAGGAGGATCACACGCAAGAACAACAGCTGCACTTCCTGCAGCAGACCATGCAGAACATGCAGCAGGTAATACACACATCTGAGTGTTCAGCCTCAAGCTGGTGTCCCACTTGCTGTTTTGCAACAGAAGTAATACTTTAGATTAGGGAACACTATTCACCATTAACTAGTTGTTTATTAGCATGCATAGCACTAGCATATTGGCTGCTTATTAGTACTTATAAAGCACATAATAATGCATGGCCATATTCTAGATCCCTTAACCCTACCAAATACCGAAACATAACTACAACAGTAACTGACTTACATGCTATCAATAAGCAGCTAATTGGGAGTTAATTGCGAGAAAACTCTTAGTGATAGTGAATGTGTCTTCTCTAATATTAAGTGTTAACAGATTTTCTTGATTTTGAAAGAAGCCAATTAAAATTATGATTGGTGATTGGTTAGCTGGGTCAGTGTGTGTTGTGATTGGCAGCACTCAGCGCCTGGTCGGGAAATGTCATGCCTCTTACCATAGTTACTGCATGCGAGCTTCAGTGTAAATATTGCGTCAATATCAAATCAATTTGAGCGCGATTTAAACCCGGATGATTGTAACCACTCAAAGTTAATCTGCCTTGGGAAAGCTAGCATGTCTACGACATAGTAATAACACTCATTGCCTTCTCTAGTGCAGCTCAACCAGGTCTCGTCCCATTCGTCGGTATTTGTGATATCGCAAATCCCGGAAAATATGCATTGTAGCCCAAACGAGTAGTTCGTTGTAGTTTTTGAAAAGTGATTTCTGTTAAATAAAATATATCCTTTTGAAGTGGACTTTGAGCTTTTGTAACTTTGCAGATCTTTTTTTTTTTATGCTCAAACAGCAACATTACTAAAGTTGAAAAAGTGAAAAAGCATTATAGGACCCCTTAGAGAAGAGTAAGCTATCAGCTCTAATTTACTATAAAATTGGCTTGTAATATCAACTTAAACATTTGGTTAGTGGAAATTAAACTAATTCAGAAAGGCTAACTGTATTAGTAACACACGCATTGACTTAGTATAGCAATGCTGAAGGAATAAGCTAATAATAGGTTAGGAACATATATCATGTTGTTTGAACACTACATATGCTCCACTCGTCAATAGAGGGTAAACGTAAGCAGAACCTTTATAAATAGAATAGTAAAACATTAAGCATTAATAAACGGTCCCTCACACTTAGCATTAATCACAGTGCACAACCCACACACACACACACACCACACAACACACACACACACACACAGTCCTGCGGTGCTATCCTTGTGGGGATCCTCCAGGCGTAATGGTTTTTCTATTGTACAGACCGTATATTCTATTGCCCGACACCAACCCTACCCCTAAACCTACCCCTCTCAGGAGACTTTCTGCATTTTTAGATTAAAAAAAAACTTGATTTTGTGTGATTTATTAGCTTGTTTACCAGTGGGGACCACAATTTAGGTCCCCACCGCGACACGAGTCACCATGAGCCTGTGTAGTCAGGTTTAAGTCCCCACAAAGATATATAAACCAGTACACACACACAAAAAAAAAAAAAAAAAAAAAAATACTAAATTTCAGCTTTACTCACCCTTTGATTTTTTACGCTTTCTAAGGTTCATATTTGATCCAAAAATTACGCAGTTATACAAGAACTAGTAATACTTTTATGAAGATGTCTAAATAAATATTTTTAATGAATGTAGATTACATTGTCCTTAATGTGTAAAGCCCCGTGTATTTCAGCATACAGTACTCAGCTTCAGTGTCACGTGATCCTTACGCAGAAATCATTACTAATATTCCGAGTTGGCTGACTAAGACATGAAACATTGCTTATTATCAATGCTAAAAACACTATCTTTGTAACATTATACATGCCTTTCCTGTCACTTTTGATCGTGTTGGGTGTGTGTAACTTTAAAAGTAATGCATTACAATATTGCGTTACTCCATAAAAATAACTAATTACGTTACTTATACTTTTTAGAGAAAGTAATGTGTTTTAAAAATGTGTACTTTTTAAAAATCTGGATAGGGCTTGCTTGTTTGGTTGTCTTAAAAAATACTAGAGCAAAGATTTAAAAGCCCTTTTTCACACCCAAAAGTTGAAATGAATAAGCCTCAGGTGAAGGGGAAAGACATATTAGTCATCCGTACAGGTAAGAATGCCAGAAAGAATTTCACCACAACTTCAGAAATAAAAAAAGACACCAAATGTTTGTTAGAGTAATTGTGTTATTGTACGCTTGAACAGGGATCATCGATTGTCAGTAGCAAAGACATTGGTTAATAGAATGGATTAAATACATAAAGGATATTTGTGTTGTTTAACATTTAATTATTGCGGGTTTGCGTCATATTCTGAGTTACATTATTTTTATTCATTTTGAGGAATAATGAATCTGTTTTTTTTTGGTGAGTGGGAATGAATAAGCATATTCAAGTATTTATTTTAGAACTACAGGAACATCTTCTGATTTCTCTCAACATGGGGACGGGAGAGCTTTCAATCAATACATTGGGAAAAAAAGTAACTTGCGTTACTTATTTAAAAAAGTAACTCAGATATTCTCTTGTAAATTAAAAAGTAATGCGTTACTTTACTAGGCACTTGAAAAAAGTAATCTGATTACGTAACTCGCGTTACTTGTAATGCGTTTTGATCAATTTAATGCATTCTTGCTGAATAAAAAAAAAATCTTTGAATGTAATGTATATTGACTTGTTAGTGGGTGAACTGAATTGGAAAGAGAGTTTAAGCAGGTGGTGTAACCCCCCAACGACTCAACTTCCTGCTGACACTGCTGACTATCCAACAACATGCAGCATGTTTGATATTATTGTCCAGTCTTTGAGGCAGACTCATGACTCATCAAATGACAAATTAGATCAAAACCTTTTCTTCATATTGTCTTTTTTTTTAAATCACAGGTAAAGCTGTTGGACATGTTTGTCCCATGTTTATCGCACACAGTTTATTCAATCTAAGTCGACATTGGAGAAAAATCATATCATCACATTATTGATGTTTAAGGGAGATTAAAGAGCCTCCTAGTGTCTTCTTTTGACACATTTAAACATACGAAAAAATCAGTGCGTAAGTGTTCAGTATGCTCTCACGTCAGTGCTCCATCTGGAACACAAACACTCACACCTACAATAATTAGCTGTCAAATCAGCTTAAATTATGATTGGACACAGTGTTCTTCATGACGCAAACTGTCATAGTGCAGCCATTAGCACCAGCTCCGGTGAGCTCTCTCTCTCTCTCGCTCATTTTACATTGTGCAGTTGCTTGAAAGGCTTTTATGTACAAGATCAGTACTAATGTAAGAAATGAGCATCCTTTTTGTGGAAAGAGAAATATGATGTTCAGATTTATATAGAGTGCAGTGGACTGTCATTATTTAATTTAATGGATGGAGAACTTTTTCATTACACTAACTTTAAAGTTTTCGTTTTAAACTTATTTTATGTCTGTAATCACATATACACTACTGTTTAGGGACAGTAAGATTTTTTTTAAAGAAATGAATATACTAATGAATACTTTTATTCATTAAGCATGCAGTAAATTGATCAAAAGTGACAGTTTTTACATTGATACAAAAAAATCTATTTAAAATGTAACGCCACCATGGATTTTTTCAACTATGAGAAATAATAATAATAAAGTTGACTTGAGCACCAAAATAAAAAATATTCGGAATGATTCTAGAAGGACGCATAGGTGACACTGAGGACTGGAGAAATGATGCTGAAATTTCAGCTTTGCATCACAGGAATAAATAACATTTTAAAACATATTAAAATATTTCACAATTAGAACGTGTTCTTTACAGTACTTTACTTAAAATCTTACAGACCTGAAAATGGTGGAACAGTATATTCGGTCACACTTTATTTTAAGGTCCAGTTCTCACTATTAACAAACCATCAACTATGACTTTTGCCTCAATAAACTCCTAATTTGCTGCTTATTAATAGTTAGTAAGGTAGTTGTTAAGTTTAGGACTAGGGATCTAGAATATGGTCATGCAGAATATGTGGTTTATAAGTACTAATAAACAGCCAATATGTTAATAACGTGCATGCTAATAAACAACTATAAAAATTGGTCCCTATATTAAAGTGTTACCTGTATTTCTAAGTGAAGCAGAACATTGAACAAGCTAATTGAAGAACAAGATTGGATTTTTCTGAATCTGGAAAAGATTGAATCATGAAAAGTGCAAGAATGGATGTTGTTATTGCTGTCTGTGAGCACTGCACGCCATTATTATTGTTATTATTTATATCTGTTGTATCTAGGATTAGGGGTAAAAAGGAACTTTTACCTAGAAAAATTCTAGGCTTATTTTTAAAATTCCATTCTTTTCCTTTTCATTTCAATAAATGCTACAAAAAGCTGACCACATGAACTTTTGAACAGACATAAAAGTCTGACTCAGTCAAGCTCCTCACCCCACCTCCTCTTTATTATCTTTGTTGTTTGCTGTTCAGTGATGTTTATGTGGTGTTTGTTAATGAGGGCCCCACGCAGCCCCACACGCTGCTCATTGTTCCAGCCATCTGCTTTCTGTTGCTCACGATGCTGTTTGTCTCCACAGCAACTGCTTCGGCTCCAGGAAGAGCTGAAAGGGAAGGAGCTGGAGCTAGAGCAGGCCAGAGATGAGCAGCACTACCTAGAGGGAGAGGTCCTCAGCCTCAGGGAAAAGGTTGGACAGACTTCATGGCCATATTGCCAAATAATCTGCATTTCCGTGCATTATAGTTTTATTTGAGGGCAAAAACAATGATTATGAGGAGCAGTGTTGGGAGAGCTACATTGAAGCTGCTGTTACTCAAAGTTACCCTTTTAGCTAAACTACAAGCTTAAAATTTTGCAGGACTATTATTTTGCAATCAGAGAAGTTATATGGTAAAAAGCAATGAGGATGCCAAGTAGGGTGACAGTATTAAACAGCATTTTTTTTTTAACAATAAAATAAAAAATAAAAAATCTATGATTTATGTAACTGAGCAGAAATTGTAGTGGTAAACAACAGCATTTAACTAAAAGTTATAGGTTTTTGTAAAATTATAGTAACAAATACACTCTAAAGACAAATATTTCAGCAAAAAATAAATAAAAATGCAACAGTAGGCATCAATCCTTTGAGTTACAACAACTTATAAAATGAACTAATGAAATTAGGGTTTACCAACAAACTACATTGACTTGAACTTTGTTTTTTAATAATCAATGTGAAAATACTACAAATTATTAAGTTCTTCCAACTAATTTTAACATAACTGAATGGTGGCCCTGGAACTAATTAATCTTATATGTATCAGTTTAAAATGAACAGCTAGTATAGCACATTTTTAGAGTGAATTATAATATAATTAGCATTAGCTCTACAAAACAGAAAACATAAATCTGTCATATATCACAAGAGTGGGGAAATTGGGGGGAAACATGTCATTGAAGAATGTCTTTATTTCAATTTATCTTTGTGTTTTAACCTTTTTTTTTGCTGAAATGTAGAGACTATACATTTTTTTTTTTTTTACTATAATATAGTTGGATTTAATGCAACATTTACTTTTGGCCCACGGCTCTCAATTCTGTTTTGGTCCTTCGTAGTAAAAAGTTTGGCCACCTATGTTTTACATTATCCATCTGAATGAATCAATTCACTTGTTTGGATTTCCCACTGCTTCATTTGAGAGAAGTAGTGAACATTTTAGGCGCGCTTGTTTGATCAGTTCACTCGACTGTAAAGCTTCACATGCAATACATAATTGTGTCTCTGCTCGCTGGAAAAAGTAGCCTTTAGATACTTCCCAGCACTGGTCAGTAGTTACTTTGTAGATGGACACAAAGCCTTATGTAAGCCATTAAGAGCACTGTTCACTTCAGATATGCTGCATTTTGGCAGTGTCTGCCTCCTCATGTGTGACAGCGGGAAGCTCTGCAGCCCGGGGTCACTTACTGTCCTCACTCCCCCTGTGCATGCAGCGAGAAACACAACTCAACATGGCAGCAGGAGCACAGGGTGCACACACACACACACACACACCTGAAAACAGAGACACATAAACAGCAACACACGAAAAAGAGCAGGACAGTTTTTGGTATCAAGATGAATATGCTTTGTTGTGGCTGCAAAAGGGGAACGAGGCTATGCTGGAGAGCCGGGTTGTTCATTTCTACACTAGACAACACGCAGTCACATATGCCCAGTCTATGAAAAAGATATAGATACGAGACAACATCTATATGTGCGTAAAAACATGTACAGTGGCCTCCAAAAAGGATTCAGGCAGACACAAAAGTCAGTTCTGTTGTGAAAAAGAAGTACACACATGCTTTTTAAAACAGTAGTTATTACAGAAATAATATATCTTAAAAGAATAAATTTAAGTGCAATTGAATTTAAACCAAAACTTGCTTTAATGTAATTTGTATTGAAACATGTCATGTATTTAAATGTTTATAATTACATATGTGTAATGAAGTTGCAATTTAGCACATTTTGTAAACTGTTTAACGATAGCGTGGTTATTATTGTTACTCAATCAAAACCATAGGTTACGTTAAAATTATAATCATGTGCTGTATTATGTTAGTTAAAACATCAAAATAAGTGTACTTTGACAACAAAAGATGATTAAATGATTTAAAATGTATTTTAAGTCAAAAATAGTCATATTTAAACATAAATTTGACATATACTGTAAAAAGTGTAATTTTTTTAAGTAAAGGTGCACTAATCGAATTTTGCCAAACAATGTTAATATTTGAAAGCACCAAAACAAACACACCCATACCCCAACAGGACCTTGCCCCTATTTTAATATCTATTCAAACAAAAGTCAACACAGTAAATTGAGGGAATTGTGAAACAATGCAAAATCAACGTTACCCAAATTTACTATACGTTTATACTAAAAAATAATAATAATAATTTAATTGCAATTAACATGCAATTAAGTGTCAGAAAACATAACATTCAGTTCACATATTAAAGTATATTATTTCCATTATAAGTCTTCTTTTTAGAAGTATGTTAAAGAGTAATTTTTCACAAGGGGTGCATTAACATTCTGCCTCTGTGGGCGCTTCATTAGGTTTTGAAAGAAAGCAACTGAAAATTAATTTCCACAAACAAGTTGTGAAAGTAAGTTGTGACCTTTGACCTTAAGGAACCTTATTTGGATCTATGGAATAGACTGTCTGTCACTTACAGCTTCTTTATCCATGTCAAATTAAATGTGGTGTCTGCCTTGATTAAGGTCTATAGAGTTGTTGTCATTGAGGACAGATGATCTGTTCTCTCTGTTGCTGAGCAGCACAACATGATACCTTATCATTTGTGCCAGTACAGTGGTTTGCCCAGACACAGGGAATAATGACCAGCCTTGTTTACCCCATTTTCCTAACAGCAGACATTGGTTTGCATGAATGTTATTTGACTGAGATAATAGGAACATCAATAGTCGTGGAGGTCCTGTGGAGCCCATACTGTATTGTGCTCCTACACAAACCCGCTTGCAGATGGAAGACGTGTGTACAGTATTTTTAGAACCAGATGTGGTGTGCTTCAATATTTCATAAATATGAAAATGCTGTGACCTTCTGCAGACACCCTGGCCGTAATGTATGGAATCACAAATGTGTTTCATTACCCCATTTCTCACAAGCATCCATTAAAAGTGTAGTATCAACTTGGCACACTCAAGGCCAGACTGAGGTTTCCCAGAGGTTACACTGTCTGCAAAGCTCCTTCACAGCTGTACTGCAAAATAGGATTGGGTCTGGAAGTGAGTATTTCTGTTTTTTTCTTGACAGCTGTTGAATGCCATGGAATCGGTAGACTTGACAAACCACAACTCTGAAGGCCATGAAAAGGTAAGTCAGACTGATTCTGCGTAACGCCCAGCGTCCATCATGTCACTGACGTTCACCAGTGAGATTAGTCTGCACTACCAGCACGCATTAAAAGAGGCACGTGAACCGCTAACATTGCATCATCCCTTCATTTCTCTTCACACCATGAGCTCTCTGGCAGAAGTTAATTTTAGACTACTGATCTGTATGTTCTGTGAGAATATGGGCTCCCTCTGCTTTTTCTGCATAAAGACTCCCAAACTTAAGAGTGCTGCAGAGAGTGTCAGAAAACTTTTTTATTAAGGTACAGTATTTGCAATCAGTATTTGAATTTCACAGAATTGCATTTTTTTAATTGAATCAATAAATTGAAATAAATTCTCAATTAAAAAGATTCACAATAATGATTTATATCCACTAAATATTCCTATCTAATAAATCTGTAAACCTATAAAATCAAGTAGCATACTAAAGTCTCTGCAACATATAACATAAACACACTGATAAGATTTGTACATAATAAACACATTTTTAAAGGGGTCATATGATGCGATTTCAATTTTTCCTTTCTCTTTGGAGTGTTACAAGCTCTTGGTGCATAAAGAAGATCTGTAAAGTTGCAAAGACTAAAGTCTCGAATCCAAAGACCAACCACAACCACACCTACCTAAAACGGCTCGTTCTAACACGCCCCCACATGTCTACGTCACGATGTGGGAAGATTTGCATAACGCCGCCCAAATGTTCACGCAAAGAAAGAAGGCGTAACTTTGATTCTCGCTGTAGTATTGTTGCTGCCGCCACCATGTCGTGAAGATGCTGTGTGTTTCGTTGTGAAAGCGAAACTACTTTGTTTGGCCTTCCAAAAGAGGACACGACTACAAATTTTGTTGTATTTCCAACACTGTTCCGAACAGTTCAACCAAATAGTCAGATGTGTGGCAGCGCATTTTTATGGAGGACTAAGACTGTTTCCTGGTATAGTAGCCTACAATGCCGGTGTCTGTTTCTATAAATTGGGGCAATTCCAACTTTGCAAGGACAGTCTGGCGCTTCTGACTCAGCCTGTAGGTATGTTTTCATATTTAAAGATTTGCCACTGATGATTCAAACGCGATTTTGAGCAGTGTAGAGTAGTGATTGTTGTTTGTCATTTCTTCTCTCCGATCCCAAATGCAGACATGGTTTTATGTTTACGCCGCGCGATGCAATGCAACGCGTAAAAAGCATTATAATCAGTAATTATGTCCCCACTGGATGCAACAAATGCCTTGTTTTTAATGGGTTTTTTAATGTTTTAGTCTCCGGGACAAGGCATCACAGTATGGTAAGAGGCATAACATTTCCTTCACACGCTTGAGGTATTCGGCCAATCACAACACACTGGATAGCTGGCCAATCAAAGCACACCTCGCTTTTTTAGTCCGATGAGCTTTGTAAAAATCGACTCTTTTCAAAAAGTCGGGGCATAGGTAAAACAATAATGTACAATATGTGGAAAATAATGTGTTTTTTAAACCTTAAACCGCATAAACACATTTCATTACACCAAATACACAAAACAATGTTTTTTTTAGCAATATCATATGACCCCTTTAAATAACTGGCTGACCTCATATTAAAGTGCTCTACAATCTACTGAGGCAGACAGTAATTTACATAGATTTTAGTTTAAGTGTTATTTTAGTATCATTGAGATATAATTGAGTTTTATTAATATTCTGAATCAGTATTTTTATATTTGCTGTGCCATTTTCATATTCATTTTGGAGTTTTTGTAGATTTTGTTGTATTTATTTATTTTACGAACTGTTGTCTTGGCAACTAGTCATCATTTTAATAATTAGATTTTATTTCAATTAACGTTTATTTAGCTAATTAATTAAGCTAGTTAATTAAGCTTTCACTATAATATTTACTGCAATGTCTTCACATCCAATTATATATTAATAAATTGTGATTTGAAGCAGAAATGATTAACACATTTACTGTCACTATTCCAGAATATTATGAATATTAGGACTGTAAGTCCTGCATTGATTCAGTCCTCCACATATTCTGTAGCTTATAGAAACAAATTAATTTAAAACATAAGCACTAAACATAAGGCGAAAACAGCATCTTTATCTCTATGCATTTGACAAATAGGATTTTCGAGTCCTTCAAATAAATATTCTGCACCTGAGACAGCTCACCTAGCATGATTTTGGTCAATCGACAGAGGACTAAAAATGAATATTTAGTCAAATTTTGGACTGATTCCACCTGTATGCAAAAACTCAAGTTAGGCTAAAGCATATATTTTAGCTTAAAAGCTGCGAAATTTCGGCAAGAATCATTTTACACCACCCTACAATAATCATGGAACTTAATTATCAAAATATTATTTTAGTTTTTTTGGAAACCGCATTCAAAATCCATTTGGCTCAAAAATCAGAGGGGGCATATTTCCCTTCGTTTTGAAAGGGCATGACGTATAGCCTTTACCTTTTGCAAAAAATTGTCTTTCAAGAGTAACTGAATTTTTCACATATGGCTAAAGACACACAAGCACAATTCGATCATTCATTTTTTGATTTAATATTGAAAGGAAAACGGCTCCTTTTTCGTTTTTTTTCCAAAAAACGAAAAACGAGAAATCAGCTTAAATTTTAGTTCATGGGTGGAAAAATGAATAAACAACTTGAATATTAGTTTTCTACATGTGGGCGGAAATTAAACACCCCTTTCTGCTGATTGATCAGCCGAAGATCAAACCCTTCCGTCATCAGTTCTTCTGCAGTATCACGCAGCAGAATAATAGTCCTCCACTGCTGCAGTTGTATGGATTAATAACCCATTTTATCAATTTCATATTTTTCTCATCAAACAGACTAATGAATAGCTCGACACAACTCGTACCGGGGCATAGCCTAGACAGGTCTTTCTTCTGTGAGACCACGTTTCTTAAAGTGATAGGGTCCAAGAAATAATTAGCTAGAGCCTAAAGTATTTCCAGACTGTAAAATCGCTTTTTAATCATGATACATAGGCCTACTGTCATTTATTCCAAAGTGACTTATATGATACATTTAACGTCAAATAATCTAAATGAAACCTTTAAAAGACAAGTATTCCCTGTGGTTAATGTTTGTGGCATGCGCCAGAAAGATACTCAAGGACACCGAGACGCGCTAAAGCAACGCATTCTGTTGTTCTCTTTATTTTTAAAAGGCATGACATTTTGTAGTTAATTTACATTTACATTTACACAATTAAATATCCATTTTACATACGAAATATAAATGACAGAGAATTAGTTATTTCCCTTGATGGGGAAAAACATCCCAGTGAACATCAATCAATACTCAATAAATTTAAACTGCTTAAATATGACTGCTGCTTATTTTCCGTGCACTTCTGAGCTTAACTGATACGCATCTGTCTGCGTATGAGTTATTTAGCCCATGCAATTAGTGGAACTGTGTTAACTAGAGTGCTACTCACCTTAATGTTTTCTAAGGCTGATTACTTAATAACCCAAAAATGTCCTGCTCGGGCTTGCCTATTTAATGGCAGAGAATGGTGACTTTTTTTTGTTTTGAAGCGGATGCATATCTGTCGTAAAACAATCATATGCATCTTGTGGCGTATTTTCCAAGCATTCTGAAGGTATACTGAGGTTTTGGTGAGAAACAAACCTAAATGGCAAGTTTTATGAAAATCTTGCGTTGCAGTGCGCTATTTCTTGCTAACAGTAGGCTATTTAATATCGGTTGTTCTCCGGTTGTCAGTCAAAATGACAGTTCTTGCATGAACATTATAGGCCTATATATACCAAGCCAATTTATTCTTTCCTTTTTGTATTAGTGTTTACAATATTTATTTTGAAACAAATTAATTAATTAATTAAACAAACAGACTTACTGGGTAAGCAGGCTAGGCTATGACATCTGTCATATCATACCCTGCCATGCCCAGCTGATGCAAAGAATAGAATTTATATCTACACAGAAGAAATCCCTGTCTACACTCTGCCCGGTACTAGTTGTGTCGAGCTATTCATTAGCCTATTTGTTTGATGAAAAAAGATGAAATGTAGTTGCAATAAATGTGTTAAGAATCAATACAACTGCAGCAGCGGAGGACTATTATTCTGCTGCTGTGATACTGCAGAAGAACTGATGATGGCACGGTTTGATCTTCGGCTGACCAACAGCTGAAAGGGGTGTTTAATTCCCGCCCACATGTACAAACTGTATTCATTTTGTCTACCCCTGAACAAAAACGAAAATTTAAGCTGAATTCTTGTTTTTCGTTTTTTGGAAAAAAAACGAAAATACGAAAAAGGAGCCTTTTCAAATTTTTCTACTTTCAATATTAAATTAAAAAAACGAATGATCGAATGATACACGGGTTCAGCACTGCTGCCTCCATTTTGATTTTCTTTTTTTCAAAAAATTTGCTAAAAATGCACAGCGCAAGGTTGTTTGCTATAATTTTGATTTAACCTCTATGTAACTTACAGTCTGGCATCTTGAGCAGCATCTTGGAAGAAGAGCCACTTAAATGTCAATAGGCATTGATTTCTCTGAATGCAGCCGAATGCGGTGCATCCTCAGTAAAGCTTAGCAGGCATGCCCTACTAACTCAACAGTTCGCATGATCGCATCTCTCTCTTGTCTGCTTTTTGAAGGTTCCTCTGCATCCTGATGTGTGTTTTTCCTTTGTATGCATGTGTACAGGGGGTCAATGGCACCGCGGCACTCTACCACCATCAAGAGAAGAATAACGACACGGTCATTTGGGGTCCTTTGAGATCAGAGAAAGAGGCTCTCTTGCTCGGTAATTATTCCAACTCTACTTCATGCCGTTTTGATCTATAAAACATCGTAAGCCGTGTGCTGAGGGGCTTGAATACCAGATGGGCTTGGAGGATTGAGTCCTAGCTTAAAAGCATAGGAGGGCGAGCAGGTGCAGGAGCAGCCAAGCAGTTGAACGCAATGCTGTCCGGTCAGTGTTTGAACCACTGTGATAACAATGACTAGGAAAGCACCTAGCACCTTGGCCTTTCTGTCATGTTTTTGGATGATGATCCTTAGGAGGAGCTCAGGTGAGCTGTTCTTCTTTTTGCCAGGCGCTTCATTGGCTCTGGCCCAGAGAAGACCACATATCCTTCGCTCTATCTAATGGCTGCACAACACCGCCACTTGCAAAGAGGACACATATACTGCACTGATGGAGTAGGGAGCCTCAGCCAGGCTCGGAGGCCCTCAGCCAGAAAAGCCGAACTCATTTGAGTAGAACAAAGTGAAGGGACGGACTGAAGAACACAAATTGTTTAAGTCTCCAGGCGCTCCCGTACTAGCTCTGAAGAGGACGTCTAATGCAGTTATTGGATTAGCTTGCTGTGCAAACATATTTTGTATAAGCTCCCTCCGTTAGGCTATTGAAATGAGTTTGTTTGGTTAGATTTCTCGTACGAGTATGCAAAACAGATATGTTTATCTCGGTAAGCACGACGCACCGTAGCAGAACAGAGACATATGGAGTCGGCTCGGCTGTTCTGCATTGAATTTTAAAATCAGAAGGGACATCTCGAGACTCCCCTTCCCTCCCCAAGTGCGGATCTGTGAAAGTAGGTCTTGCAGAGGGAATTGAATGAGGTTCCTTGGTAATTGGCGGCGTTACAGCATATAAATCAAGGAAATAAATATTGGCTCGGGCCCCTCAGGCAAGGCACTATATCCTGTGCCTCTGCATCAGGGCTTTACCTTTGCAGGACCTCTCCAAAGTAATCAGCTTAAGTGGGGGAGGGATGGTGCTTCTGCTCCAGGCGGCATATTTATGACTGTGCCACTGCATCTCTTGTCTTGCCTACTAGTCAGAGGCAACATATGTTCATTCACAAGCCTGCTCTGCTGTCTGTCTCTCCACACAGGAATCATATCAACCCCGTTCCCCCTCCCCCCCCCACTTCCACCCATTTTTAGCCACTTGAATATCTGTGTTCTTACACATCCGGGGGGGGGGAGACCATATAACTTGATACCAATCTTATTTGTTTCAATTAAAGGGATAATTCACCCAAAAATGAAAATTCTATCATCATTTGCTCACCCTCATGTCCAAACCTACAAGACTTTGGTTAAACCTCAAACACAAATTAAAATGTGTGCATTAAACCTGAGAGATTTGTCTCTCCATTGAAAGTCATTTAAAACCAAGCCTTTGAAGATCCAAAAAGATCATAAAGGCATCATAAAACTAATCCATATACGTAAATTGGGCAGTTTCATCCAAGACTTGTGAAGAGACTTTATATTATGAACAAAATTAATTTAGGCTTTTATTTACATATAAGCACGCATGCATAAAGCGCATTGCATACGGTAAACAAAAGCTCATTAGTACAAACCTCATTGGTTCTAGTGCATCAGAAAATAAAATTAGGGTGAATAAATAACAGAATTTTCATTTTTGAGTGAACTATCTCTATAATTAATTTTGACACCATGGGTGCATGCAGGATTAACAAAAGATTAGAAATAATCCCATTTCTGTCAATATGTTATATGAGCCATATGTTATCTCTTTGACTCTTAAATACCACATGAAATATCAGAGGGGCTGTTTGCATCCAGATGTGATCAGCACTGGCACAGCACAGCTATTTGTATCCAGCAGCCTGGTGGAGCTTGTCCAGTCTACAACTAAATGCAAATTTCATGTGTCAGATGTGGCCTGGAGGGCACCGAACGTGTTCTGACATTTTGCATGGTGGCGCTTGTGTGCAGGCAAACATTTTTTTTTACCCAACTCCCCTTCCCATTGTTTCCCATCTACACTCTTCTACTTATAAATAAAAGACAGAAAGAACTAAAAAATAAAAAATGACGGTTATAACAGTACTGTATGTTATCCTATTTCAAAAAAAACTTCTAACTCTTTCAATAAGAGAGAAACCTACAGGCACCAAGCTCTTTTATATCAGATCAGCTGACTAACTTAAAATGCATTTTCAAGAAATGCAAAAGTTTAGCTTGTTCCAGTCTAAATTGTCATTTACTTCAACTAAGAGTAGAGAAAACAAGCAGTATTATAAACTGAGAAAAAAACAGTTTATATACTCCGTTTAAAAAATGAACTACAGCAACTGTTTGCAGGAAGCAAATTACAAACATTCTGACAAACACATTAGTGCCTTTGATTAATTTCTAAGCAAACAGAGGCGACGACGCAATGGGCAATTTTGTGTCTGTTTATGCACAAAATGTTCAACATGTAGCAACAATAACAATCTAAATGACACTTGGCTTTGCTCATGTCTCATTTTTCAGATCTCGGCCAGTGAACTGGAAAGACTAATGGTCCGGTTGCCCAACATGTTCAAGCAGGAGTTCAGTGGCGTTGGAGCGACACTGGAGAAACGCTGGAAGTTCTGCGGATTTGAGGGTCTTAAAACGGTGTGACTTGCACAGCAACATGCACTGACACTGAAGCTTCTGGACCTCTGGAGGACTGATCCAGTGTCAGCGACAAGAGACACAAACAACAGGCTCGACACCCCGTACCGCCTCAGATCTGATGGCTGCCGCTCTCCAGAGGAAGTGAGACTCTACGTGCGGCGCCGCATCAGATGTATTTACTTGAAAAAGCTCTTTCCAGACTTCTGTACCGATTGCGTAACTTATCTGTCAGTGGTGTCGTCCCTGAAGGCTGGGAGATATCCAGGAATATCGCGCCTCTCGGTTAAAAATACGGAATGCTGAATATGGGACACAGATGTGTGATAGCAGCCCTCTGCGCCCATCAAAGCCAGTGTGTGTGTGAAGATGATTTCTGCTCTGAAAAATGATTTAATTCATGGCCAAAGTGCTGGAGCTGATAAACAACAGTTGCACAGCTGAAGCTCTTTGGACAGTTTGCTGTGTATCAGGCCTTCCTTGTTGTGTAGATGATGTATGTAACTATGTAACATGCTCTTTGTGTCTTGCTGCACTGTTGTTAAAGGTCTGCTTATGTAAATTATGATTTTTAAAAAAAATCAATTAAAAACTTTTTATCCAAAATCGGATGTAGTTACTTGGAGAAATCGGTGCTAAATTTACTACAATCTTAAAAATAAAGGTTAAAAAGGAGATTTTGGGTTCCCCAAAGAACCTTTCAGTGAACAATTCTTATAAGACCTTATTTTAAATATCTAAATAACGTTTTCTATTATAAAGAACCTTTTGTGGAATGGAATGTTAAAGCTTCTTCATTGGAACAAAGATGCCAATAAAGAACCTTTATTTTTTAAGAGTGTAAACAGCTTTGGGCATCATTTAGCATTGAATTCAGAATCGAAAACAGAATATTCAAGAATTTTGTTGTTGTTTTGGACCACCGAAATTCTATAAATGTCATTCCAGTTCAACAACCTATGGGAGTGCCCAATTCGATTCAAATTCACCCTTGTAAATTGAAAGGCAGCAGTTTAAATTCTGGATTTTGCCCAGCCCCGTTCCCGTCTGCATCTCTAAATGTGACAAAGCTGCCTTGTAGTGTTGTGTTTGTCGTGTTTTTTGATTCATGTCTGGGATAAACAACTGAAATATCTGCCATGAATGTGGAGCACAACTTCCTTAATCACCCAGAATATAACAAGCTGTTAATAATGAATGAGAGGGGAGGAGAATGCTGCTCTGCATGTGTTTAATGTGATCTGTTTGCTATTTACATCAGCCACTGAGATGCTGTTAGCAACATAGTAGTGCATTTGAGACCGCCTAAGCCATCTGCACTGTTGCTTGTACAAGCACAGCACATTATTTGCGAGCGTTACAGTAAGGATTAAAGATTATGGTGCCTCAAGACCCATAGGGCTGCTGCACTTTTAAAGGCCCCATTTTGCTGCAAATGCAATGTTAAAGGAATGAAAAAATCAATTATGAGTTTATTAAATAAAAAAAGAACTGGCACCCCTCTACCAGAGCTAAAATCTCCAACGTGTGCCTTTGCTGGCAGCCATCATGCGCCAAATGTCTTAAAATTCTGTCAGAAATTCTGGGCTGCACCCATGTGTAAACATTCCAATAGCATTTTTAGCATGACTGACAAATTGTTAAAGAAAAGCTTTGGTAAAAACAAAGCAGTTGTCAGATGGATTATGAAAATAAATTGGCCAATGCTTGTTTTTAAAACGCAATTAAAAATGTTCAACGTCAAAGTAGCAATGTAATAAAGAAAAAACAGTCAGGACCTACTATTGCTGTTCTTAACGTAATAATAAAAGATCAGTGAGCAGAACATCTGCATTCCTGAACATTTCTCAGTATAGAGAATGAAACAGACTAACTGTACTGAAATGTTAATAAGCTCAGAGTTAAAGAAGCAGAGGTCAATTTTCAATTTCTAAGCTGAGGCCTTTTAATCCCACTCTCTGTGATGAGTTATTTTCAAGTACACACGGTGGATGGAAGTGAAATCGGAACCATACAGACAACAAATAAACAAGAGACAGTAATACCTCCTGAAGTATATTTAGACTTCCTGTATCAGATCAAACTGACATCTCCTTGGAAAATGAATTACTGTAGGCGCAGTTGAGCTCTCGAGTGGTTTTCAACGTTTGCTCCTCTGAATTTAAACCCCTTATTATCAAGCAGTATGCCATTGATAGTATGCTGATGAGTGCTGTTTGAGAAGAGAGAATATACTGCACTGCAGAGCCCTCAGTCCATGTGATTTCACTTTAATTCACACCTGTCTGGAAATGAATGAGAGAACAAAAGTGCCCAGCTGTAAATAACTGATCTTAAGTCTCTCCTAGTTTTCAATAACACCATTTTATATCGAAGGATGGAAATATATTTTATTTCCATCTAAAGTGAAAAGTGACATGACATGTGGCCAAGTATGGTGACCCATACTCGGAATTAGTGCTCTGCATTTATCCCATCCAAAGTGCACACACACAGCAGTGAACACACACACACACCCGGAGCAGTGGCCAGACATTTTTTTGCTGCGGCGCCCGGGGAGCAGTTTCGAGGGGGTTCGGTGCCTTGCTCAAGGACACCTCAGTCGTGGTATTGAAGGTGGGAGACTGTACATTCACTCCCCCCACCTACAATCCCTGCTGGTACGAGACTCGAACCCGCAACCTTTGGGTTACGAGTCCAACTCTCTAACCATTAAGTTCCCCATCTATGATCCCCATCTATGTATCCATTTATACATCTGTCTATCTACCCATCCATCTATCTGTCCATCCACCCATCTGTCTATCTTTTGCTCTCCACCTGTCTCAGTCTGTCCAACTCTCTAAAAATCTGTTCAACCAGCAGTCTATCCATCCATCCATCCATCCATCTATCTATCTGTCTATCATCCATTCACCCATCTGTCTATCTACCATCTATCTATCATCCAATCATTATATCTATTCGTTTATCTCCAACTGTCTATCTATCTATCTATCTATCTATCTATACACAGTACATTAAAATGTCTGCTTTTATATGTACATTTTTAGATTCCTAGTTTTATTACATTTAAT
This sequence comes from Sinocyclocheilus anophthalmus, assembly GCA_018155175.1. NCBI lineage: Eukaryota > Metazoa > Chordata > Actinopteri > Cypriniformes > Cyprinidae > Sinocyclocheilus > Sinocyclocheilus anophthalmus. Next base: position 39,513 of record JADLZN010000374.1, on the reverse strand, counting down.
ATATTTCAATGTAAAAATTATGGTCTGAGTGCAGATGCATCTTATAACTTTGGACGATTTCAATAACATGCATTTATTCCAGCACAATTACAGTGGTCACCATGGTAATACAGTGGCTAATTCAGAATGAACTAATTAAAGAAAGATGTTAAAATAAATCCTTATTATAATCTTGACTGAACTTGATAATACTATTAGTCTCAAGTCATCAAAACATAACCAAACACTGAAGGCTTCATTAGAGCCCAAAAGTGAATGTGTAAACATGTTCACATTCAGAATAGCCAAGCAAGACCAGTGGACTGCTTACAAAACTCATTCTCCGGAGATTACATATTTTGTGCTTGCACAAAAATAATAAAAAGAATTGTTGTTGATGTCGACAGCTGCACTGGACAGACATGTATTGTCTGGCCAAGCTATTTTTATTGACTGAGGCAACACGCAAAAATAGTGCTGCTGCAATAATGCCTGCCAATGAAATGAGGCCTGCCAAACAGCACACATTACAGCCACACTTCCCTATCTGACGGACTGCTTTGTTTTCACTGCTCCGCCAGCTAATGAAAATGAACGAGACCCTCTTGTTGCGGTTTCACATGGCAGCCACATTAAGCGCATGCACATTTTTCCAACTCTCCTTCCAAGGCCATTTTGTTGCTCATCCATGATGTCTGAACTGTGATGAGCGTCCTTTAAGTGATGGATGACCAGCGAGGCACCAACACACACGGCGGCCTGCTTACACGCTCAGATTGAACGCTTGTCTTTCCCTCCTATTTTGGATCCCTCCCCAAACCGTTAGCCAGAGCTTGTTGTATTGTTCCCATCTGTCTGCTACTCACATCACCGCTGAAGAGACGGAGATGTCATATTTGTCCTGTGGGTGCCATCAGCATGTCTATTGTCTCCGTATTAATGAAAACCAGGTGATGTGACTCAGGCAGCTCTTCACTCTGATTGGTCAAGCCTGAAGCACAGAGATATTGCACTGCATTGCAGGAGCCCAAAAACAGAGTAAATGGCCTGCACAGCTAGTCAGTTTCTCGAAAGAGTTTTCCTTGTTTCACAAAAAAGAAACGCGTTCTCATCACCAATGAGCTGCATATTTTTGCATTAAGATGAGCGATTTAGCAGGGAAATGTTTTTAGCCTGAGCAAATGAAGCACTGGGACTCTCCAAGGGAGCCTGGGAGACAAAGCAGGGTTTGTAAATGAGGTTTATTGACGTCATCTATAAATAAACCTAGTAGGAGGGGGAATACAGCAACATTAGATGTGTGGATTTCTGCTAATGAAGCTGCTCGACAGCTCTAATTAGCGTCAGCCTTTATGTGCTTTGTTTATAACGATTAGAAATTCAACATTGAAGTCATTTACATCTCTCCAAATGTCATGCATTTCACCGCATCGGCAGCGGTGTGAATATAATTTGAGCGCCTGTGACATAACGTTGGCTATGAAAATCATTTTCATGCTCTAAAACGATCAAATGAAAACATTTGTGTTGGTGGTGGTACATGGCATCCATCATCATTCTGAAGGTGATTTTATTAAAGCTCTCACTGGAGAACACTGCAGCTTCTCTGCACGATGCTAATGAGGCTCATCTACAGCTGAGAGCATTGCACACTATATACTGTACTGCTGTTTGGTATATAACAGTACATTACAGTCAGGTAGAGAAGCAGACAGCTGTTCCCACTCCACTCTAGTTCTCCACAGATCTTTCCTCCAGACGTCAATCACACCTACATCACTTCTTTGCTAAAATTCAAACAATCTGTGCAAAGCATCCCACCGAGCAAACCTAGAAATGATGTCTGTTTGGCACAGCTTATCTCTCATCTTCCATATTGTGATGGAACATGCCATGCTGAACTTTACAGGTGTAGAATAAAAACTCGCAAAGGAAAGTGTCAAAAAAATGAATACTGCCTGAAAGTTTTGAAGTTTGATGGTTATATGGATCTGGTGAAGACTGAACAGACAGACAGACCATTGCTAAGCATATAATAGGCTATTCTGGATGGCTGCTAAGGTGGCCAGCTTAAAAAATACATTCAGTATTTCTTTAGCTAGCATGAGCATTGCCATTCTTCATATAAGTATCCATATGGTGTTAGACGCTGCACTGCAAACTATTAAAGTGTTTTTTAAAAACTTTTAATTAAACCGGTACTGGCTAGTTTTAAAGAGCAATCTACATATTAGGCCTAATTAATTACCTTACCTGTCCAAACAAAAAAGAAGCAAGTTGAGCATCACTACTCAGGATTTTCTCCCTCATCTTCCCACCATTTGTATGTTGTACTGATATTTAGGCTCGCTATTTATCTTTGTCAGTCTTTCTTCTGGCCTTAAACCGTTTTCTGCTTCTTCGGCTGAACAGGTTATTATTCTCCCGTTGTCTCCGCTGGTAAGGCAAGATAATAGGATTGATAATTTGGCTCTTTGCATCACCAAACAACACTGCCGGCAGCCAATGAGCAAGGATTCTCTGCGACGTTTAGTAAAATTGAAATCGGTCACTTCATTTCAACATGGCAAAATCAAGCGTGCCGCACACAACCTGAAAAGTGAAGCCAAAACATTTTGATCGCCATCTGGTGGCTAGCTGCAGTATCCACCTTATTCTTCAACATGGAAGTAAGCCTATGGGCAAGACTTCCGGTTCATTAGCCGCTACAGGGAAATAACGAGAAGAATTACAACGTGCAGTAAACACTAAAACTGTTTGCATTACCAACCAGTGTCTTCATAATTAAGATAATACATTAAAATAATATGGTAAGACACACCAATTTGCAATATCATGCACAAAACGAGCGGTTTTGTACGGCTAAAAATAGCTGGAAGCGAATGAGACCGGAAGCTAGACCCATAGAGTTTTAAAATGGCCACACCCATTTTTACAGGAACAATAAGGTGGATAGGTCATAAACGCCACCCTCTAAATGTAAACGAATTGGACGTGAGCAAAACTAAAAAAAACAAATAACAGTTCAAATAAATTTTCCCCAAAGATGGTTTCCATCATTTTAGGTAGCGCTTTAGGTAGCTCATGCTTAATTTGTTTTTTCTATTAGTTTGATTTTAGTGCCTTTAGTTATTCGATTCTACAAAAATGGGGTGTGGTCATGATTGTGAGCTTGCGATTGGGTCTGCAGCAATTTGGTACCATGATTTGATACCATGGCTCCACATCACGATCACTACTGCGCAGACTCTGGCTCCAAATTACGTCATTTTCGCAAGATGATTTTCACAGTGGCCATACGGAGATGTTTTGGCTTCAATTTTCCATGGTGGAAGAAAGCGAAGACACATCGTACGTTTTTTTTTTTATAGTCTATGGGCGAAATACATTGAGGGGTGACCTGCACCTTATGTAATCAAAACACTTTTTAGAAAACTATTATGAGTACCTTTTATGTTTATGTTTACCTTTTACCTATTATGAGTATGGACCCCAATTATATTTATAAACAGTGCAAAAAAAGATTAATTGTCTATTGTTAATAGTGTCGGTTTATGAAGCTCTGCTCACCCAGAAATTATTTTCAAACCAAGCAGTTTTATGTTGATCAACATCACGTGAAAAATTTGAACCCATTGCGAAATCTGTGTTAGAAAATTTTTCATCCTCAAACAAAATTCCCAATCACATGGATTATTGAAATGACTGTGTAGTGTGCTACAGGGAATATGCATTTTAGGCCAAAACATAGAAACGAGTTCGCATTTAGCACTTCCGGTTCCATTGTCCTGAACTTAGTGGGTTCCCTTCTGAAGGAACTTCGAACCGAGTCCTCTAGCGGTCGCTATGGGGAACACCTTCAGCGTGACCGGTATCTGAAGCATACATCTAAACACGACAATAACATTGGCCAGCGACAGCCTATGACGTCACTACCGGCGCGACCACAATATAAAAGGGCGCCGGGAGAATATGTCATCCTCTTCTTCATCTTCACCGTTTGTTTATGTTAGCAGTGCTAAGCACGGCAAGGAGTGCATGTTCTCTCGCCAGAGGCTTTGCTCTGATACCCGCAGTTTCACACGGCTCACGTGTTGTGTGTATGGTGAGGAGTAAGCGCGTTCAGCTCTCGAGGGAGTTAAATGTGTTCGTTGCATTCATTGCTTATTTCTTGTGAGAGATAAGCATGAATTGAATGTGCTCGACTCATGAGCAGACGGCTCCTGCTCATTGTGACTACATCGGACTACTGAGAGGGGAGGTGAGAACTTCACTATTTACCTGAGTATGTAGACAGCGTTTGCATGAGTGCGTTCGCCTCTCGCGGGAATAGCGACGCATTTGCGGTTTCCGTTTGCGCTTGATTTCCGAGGTAATCTAGCACATGACCAAAGTGTGTTTGGCTCCTGCGGGAGCTGAATACATGCAGCGTGTTGCGGTTGCGATGAGAACTATGTGCCTATTGCCCGTGATTCGCAGTTGATGGGCAGAACTGGAAAGGACCTGACGGGAAATTCCCTATCAGTAATTTCCTGCTGTTTATGTAAGGAATTGTATAATGCGGATATCTGTCTGCATTGTTGGACAGATGATTTTATCATGTCCTTATCAGATACCACATTATACTGCACTCCAAGAGCCCAATTTTCTGGGAAAAATCTTTACTTTCATATTTCTATTGCTAATTTTATGTGGTCTCACTGACTAGTTTTTTTCCCGCAGCGTTTCTTGGACTTTTCTTTGTACCTTTGACTTTGTTACAGGGTTAGGACCTCTGCGAGCACCTTCCCTGCTGAAGTCAGAGCCTCTCACTGTTGACCGATTGTGGTGATGGTCTCACCCGTCGGTACTGGATCAGGCCGGTCTCATGCTTGCTGGATCGTGCAGCCAAGTCGCTAGGCTTCTGTGGGAGCCTCCTTGGTCATAAGGTCCCCAGTATAGCGCTGCAACCTCAGGACTTGCGGGTCCTCCATTCAGGCTAGCATGTCTGAGTGTAATGCTTCGTGATGTGCTCCCTGATGTCCAGGCTGGGTGTTTGCATTGAGAAGCTGCCCCGGCCAGGACGCGGTACTTATGTCTTGCCCCGAGGAGCTTCCTGAGATTTGAGTCATCCACTCAACCATCATGCACATTCACTGAGTTAGAGCTCCTCTCGCTGATGCATCCAGTGGCTTCTCTCTTAACTCCACTCTGCAGTTCTATAGATGGTTAGGCCCACTTGGTCCTCCCTGTCACACTGCCCTTATGGTCGAACCAGTGAATCGCCCCTCTGTGGAGTGGGCTTGAGTACACTGCTTTCTCAGAGGTAAGAGTGAGATGTGTTTCTGTGCTTTGGCTCTGAGGAGCTGTAGCTCTTCAGGCATGAATGGGTTATCGAGATAGAGAGCATAAAACTACCTTCGGCTGTAACAGTTGACATTCTCTCATCAGGCCCTGCTAGACAGCTCCTTCTAATCTAGCGCCACCTTCTGGTCGAGCTAGGAAGTGCTCCCCTCACTGCGAGGGTTAGCTATGAGCTTATCGCTCCCAGTTTGAGCTATGAGGGCCCGCCTCAGCCCCTGGGCTGAGAGCGCTGCTCCTGAGAACTCCATATGCAACCATAGCGAGTTGTTAGGCCCGTTCCTGTCGCCTCCTTGGCCAGTTGCCTCTATGGTGGGACCCTGTTGCTCCCTGTTGGAATGTCTGATCCCCTTCTAAGCTGGATCCCATTTCCGATGTCCCATTTGCGATCAATCTGCTTCCCAGACATGTCAGTGCTCCCCTCACTGCGGGAGGGTCTTTTATGAGCCTACCACTCCTGGGCAGATCATGTGAGTCCTCCTCTCTACTTCAGAGCTAGGAACTTGGGCCCTGGGCCATTTACTGCTCGCTTCGGTAGAGCTGGGTTCTTTTCTCCTTGTTAAGGGTTGAGCCCTCTGCTCGTTGAGCTCCATGGCAGCGACATCAGGTAGTTTGGCCGCTTGCTGCCTCCCTGAAGAGTTGCCCCCTATTTGGCCGAGCCTAGCAGTGCTCCCCTCACCCGCTACCAGAGTCGAGCATTGTATCCCCCTCTCAGTTTGAGAGCTGGCTGCTACACTCCTTCAGTTATGTACGAGCATAATGCTCCGGAGCCTGTCCTGTGGCTGTTATGAGTTGGCAATGCTCCCCTCATATGGAGGGTTTTTTCTATGAGATACGCTATTCCCAATTCTCATGCGCTCTGAGCATATGCACTTCCGAAGACTGAATTAAGTAACTGCTTCCTGAGCGTATCACAGTCACATAGCGCTCCTAGGCCTGTCTAGGACGCAACCCCAGTAACCTCATAGCAACGGTGCTTCTGAAATCCATGTTATGGTAAGTACACACACTGAGCTTCTGTGCAGTTTCTAAAATCCACATCCTGGTAAGTGTGCATGCTAGGCGCCTTGCACACTTTTCTAAAATCCAATATGGTATGGATCACGCGCTGACAGCTTCGTACACTTTCTCTGAGCTTCATGTTATGGCAAATCCATGTTATGGTAAGTGCACACACTGAGCTTTAGACGAAGAAGCGGATGACGTATTCTCCCGGTGCCCTTTTATACTGTGGTCGCGCCAGTAGTGATGTCGTAGGCTGTCGCCCGCCAGTGTTATGGTCGTGTTTAGATGTATGCTTCAGACACCAGTCACGCTGAAGGCGTTCCCCATAGCGATCGCTAAAGGACGCAGTGTCTCGTTCCCTTCTCAGGGAACCATGGTTACATACGTAACCTGAGACGTTTTTGAATGGGTTTTTGGTCGAATAAGGTCTGTGGTTAACACGAACTCAAGGTACAGTGGGGCAAAAAAGTATTTAGTCAGCCACCAATTGTGCAAGTTCTCCCAATTAAAAAGATGAGAGAGGCCTGTAATTTTCATCATAGGTATACCTCAACTATGAGAGACAAAATGAGAAAAAAAAATCCAGAAAATCACATTGTAGGATTTTTAAAGAATTAATTGGTAAATTCCTCGGTAAAATAAGTATTTGGTCACCTACAAACAAGCAAGATTTCTTGCTCTCACAGACCTGTAACTTCTTCTTTAAGAGGCTCCTCTGTCCTCCACTCATTACCTGTATTAATGACATCTGTTTGAACTCGTTATCAGTATAAAAGACAACTGTCCACAACCTCAAACAGTCACACTCCAAACTCCACCATGGCCAAGACCAAAGAGCTGAAAAAAAGGACACCAGAAACAAAATTGTAGACCCGCACCAGGCTGGGAAGACTGAATCTGCAATAGGTAAGCAGCTTTGTGTGAAGAAATCAACTGTGGGAGCAATTGTTATAAAATGGAAGACATACAAGACCACTGATAATCTCCCTCGATCTGGGGCTCCACGCAAGATCTCACCCCGTGGGGTCAAAATGATCACAAGAACTGTGAGCAAAAATCCCAGAACCACACGGGGGGACCTAGTGAATGACCTGCAGAGAGCTGGGACCAAAGTAACAAAGGCTACCATCAGTAACACACTGCGCCGCCAGGGACTCAAATCCTGCAGTGCCAGACGTGTCCCCCTGCTTAAGCCAGTACATGTCCAGCCCCGTCTGAAGTTTGCTAGAGAGCATATGGATGATCCAGAAGAGGACTGGGAGAATGCCAAATGGTCAGATGAAACCAAAATAGAACTTTTTGTAAAAACTCAACTTGTCGTGTTTGGGAGAAAGAATGCTGAGTTGCATCCAAAGAACACCATACCTACTGTGAAGCATGGGGGTGGAAACATCATGCTTTGGGGTTGTTTTTCTGCAAAGGGACCAGGACGACTGATCCGTGTAAACGAAAGAATGAATGGGGCCATGTATCGTGAGATTTTGAGTGAAAACCTCCTTCCATCAGCAAGGGCATTGAAGATGAAATGTGGCTGGGTCTTTCAGCATGACAATGATCCCAAACACACCGCCCGGGTAACAAAGGAGTGGCTTCGTAAGAAGCATTTCAAGGTCCTGGAGTGGCCTAGCCAGTCTCAGATCTCAACCCCATAGAAAATCTTTGGAGGGAGTTGAAAATCCGTGTTGCCCAGCGACAGCCCCAAAACATTACTGCTCTAGAGGAGATCTGCATGGAGGAATGGGCCAAAATACCAGCAACAGTGTGTGAAAACCTTGTGAAGACTTACAGAAAACGTTTGACCTCTGTCATTGCCAACAAAGGGTATATAACAAAGTATTGAGATGAAATTTTGTTATTGACCAAATTCTTATTTTCCACCCCAATAAAAAAAAAATTTTTTTGCAAATAAATTCTTTGAAAATCCTACAATGTGATTTTCTGGATTTTTTTTCTCATTTGTCTCTCATAGTTGAGGTATACCTATGATGAAATTTACAGGCCTCTCTCATCTTTTTAAGTGGGAGAACTTGCACAATTGGTGGCTGACTAAATACTTTTTTTCCCCACTGTATGTAACACATTTTATATCAGTAATATCCACTTGAAAGCTTTTTTGAAAGCTTTAACTTACAATAAGGTGACCAGACGTGCCACTTCCTGGGGACACGTTCTGCACAGAATTTCTAAATTGCCTACTCACAAGTCCTGATTTACAGCCTCACTTATAATCATGCTCTTGCAAACTACTCTAATTCAAACATTCAGCTAAAATGTGACCCTTGACTACAAAACCAGCCTTAAGTAGCATGGGTATATTTGTAGCAATAGCCAACAATACATTGCATGGGTCAAAATTATAAATTTTTCTTTTTATGCCAAAAATCATTAGGATATTAAGTAAAGATCATGTTCCATGAATTTCCTACCGTAAATATATCAAACATTTCTGATTAGTAATATGCATTGCTAAGAACATTTTCTCAATATTTAGATTTTTTTTCACCCTCAACAATACATCAATGGAAAGCTTATTTATTCAGCTTTCAGATGATGTATATCTCAATTCCAAAAAGTTGACCCTTATAACTGGTTTTGTGGTCCAGGGTCAGAAATATTGTCAGAAGCCTAATGAGACATTGAAGTCATGCAACCATAGTGTAGTTCATGTATAGCCTACATTAAGCTTTTTTTACTTCTGGTGTTTATATATATTTTTTCAAATAATCTGTAAATCAATGGAAAAATCCTATTGGGTTTTGCTGAGGGAACCAGGGTTGGACCCAAAAAAAATGTCATCACTGCAGTACTCAATTTCAATTCAGTAGCAGCAAGCTACCAAATGCACCTTTAAAAGCTCTTAGAGGCATTACTATTAAAAATGTTTGGGTCTCAGCAGCATGATAACACACTTAAATACGAGCCAACATAATAAGGTCACGGTATGCTAAAAACTGGCTTTAATTGTTTTATCGTATACATCAATTCTGGGAAAGTTATAGTGTGTATGAATTTTTTTTTCCAAATGATTTAACTGCAATGATTTCCTTGAATCAAGTAACTGGAAAAAGAATGCAGCTGAAATTACATCCTTTGCAGATGAATAAAAAAAGTTCAAATAACAGGAACATAACCGAAGCATCAAAGAGCCTTTAAAGAATGTGCCTGGCAACTGGTTAGCTGTCATAAAATGTATATGAAACATCACATGAAGTCTTGTTCAAGCAGACTGATAATGCCAGGAAATAACACTTTTGACATCATATAACCCTTCATCGTAATGCTGCGACGATATATTTTTTCAAAAATGTTGATGAGTGTGAAAGTTGGCATATGTAGACTATAGGCCTTCACATATTTGAAATGTACAAGCTGTTAATATGAGTTTTATGAGGGATTTAGTTTTCGCTTACATCATCGGCTCCTCTGGACAGTGCATTACACACAGCTGTAATGAGGCCCTCTGTGGATTAGTTTGGCGTTTTCTACATTTTTACACTGTTTAATGGAAATCCACCGACAGACAGAAACCTGCGGAGAACAGGCTTGCTCAGGAACTCCATGCTGGTTTCACGGTAAGAAAAAGAGGCCGAAAATAGATGCAGTCACAAGGGGGTCAGAGCAACACATCTCACGACCTGACCGCAATGCAACCTCAGCCAGAATCAGGGCTTTTACCCCTGTTATACATGTCGTCTGGAGAAAGACAGATTTAGTGTCACAGTGTGGGACAGCATTCCCAGTTGTCTGGCACACCAGCTTTTGATCAATTTTAACAGGCCCTAAGAAGGGTCAGACAAAAAGGCGCAGGCTGTGGCAGTAAATAAAGCCAGCTACAGAAGCGAGGCCAGAGCAGGGCAGCACTCAAAGTGGCAAGTATTTCATAAGCGTGCCAAACAACTCACTGGGTTTTATTTGTAGACTCAAGCTTTCACCTACAGAGATCTCATGGCTGCAATAATCACACGGAGCATTTGGAAATTGAACTGGGTCGATCCAGTCTTTCCATGACATACGACTCGCATTCATACTGCAACGGTCTGGCTTCATTTTCATGTTAGTCCATCTGGAACAATGAACGATCCAAGATAACGTCCTGTTTTGAAGCAGAAAATCAGTGACTGGGTCTCGTAAGAAGCAAGTGGAAAACTTCAACACATTATATATAGACTATCTTTGTGAAGAAAGTACAGTGTAGAACAGTTTTTTTTTATTATTCTGAAAATAATATAATTTAAATGAATATACTTTAGTGTGAAATGAATGTAATTTTTTCAGACACTTAATTGCATGTTATCTGCAAATAAACGATAATGTATTATAGATTAAATTTATATTAAATGAAATTCAGAGTCCAGAGTCCTTTTTATCTTTATGTGTAATTTCAAAAAAGTGTATTGCTGAATATACTGGTAAACATTTATGGTAAACTAAAATATACCTAAATGTAATTTCTATTGAAACTTGTATTTCATGTACTTATAATTACCCATTTGTAATGATGAAGTTACAATTTAGCATGTTTAAAATATTCTAACTTTAAACATAATACTGGATAACACACTACAGTTGAAATTCTAATCAAGTATTATAATGTTCTATAGTATATAGGCAACACTTCAAAATAAGAGTACTTCTTTAAAGCATGACAAAAAAGAAATATTAAATTTACAGTGTAATTACACAAATAAGAGCTGAATAATATTACTTAACATGTAATTTATAGGTTTAGTGTTAGGTGTTTGTAATTATGCATAATTTACTGTTATTACTACACTGTAAAAATGATCAATAAATCATTACAATGTTTTTCCATTACTTCAAAATAATGTAACCAATTTCAAGATTAAACTTGATTGTCGGTTTAATATAATTTAAATTAACTGAAAACTTGAAATGATGTACAGCCAATTTGATTTTTAAAAAGTTTTTAAGTTCAAGTAGGTTTTTTGGTAACACTTTATTTTAAGGTGTCCTTGTTACACGTCACATGTATTTACTATTATAATAACAATAAATTATGCATAATTACATGTAGGTAACACTAAGTCAAACCCTAACCATATAGTAAGTACACCAAGTTAAGTAATATTAAACAGTACTTAAATGTATAACTACACTGAAACAAGGACACCTTAAAATAAAGTGTAACCATTTTTTTTTTACAGTGAAATACATTTAATTTGTAACAAGGACACATTGGAGCAAAGCTGTGAAGATATTGTTGCATGAAAGTTCATTCAAAATTCATAACCATATCTATAGTCATCTATGATGACTGGACGTTGCTCACATCTAAAATAATGAGGTCATATGACAATAAAGCTTACCACTGTTTGAAATGTTTATGGTGGATTAATGCCTTCACATTACTAGCTGTTTTTAAATTAGAGTAGGCAGTAGGGACAAGCTAATACTCTATTCTGAATGTAGCTCGAAATTGCTCTCAAGAAAATGAAATATAAAATGCATCCTAGAAGCAATTTCTTTCACTGTTGCTTGCCTTTTATTCTTTTTGCAGTAATGTGTAACTGGTTTGTGCAGCTTGTGTTGCAGTATCCTGTCCTTGGCATTAATCTCAGTCTGACAAACGGCAAATCAGCAGTCCAAGTCATGGCGTACAGAACGTCCCTCTGTCCAATCCCAGCCACTCCATTCCTGTGTGTATCCATCAGATGTGCAGACCAGACAGGCATCTGTACCACAGGCATCAGCCAGAGTACAGCGGGAGGAACATGGTACCATACAAACAAACACAAAAATACAATGAGTCATTCCAGATTTGTAAAACAGTTTATTCAGCATGCAAAATAACTTAACACCTACATAGTCTGGTCCCTGCTGGTTAGAGGAAATACTTTAGGCTTTTTAGACCACTGGAAAAGATACATCCACCATTTTTCAGCAGACGTTAAACATTACACAAGTCACCTCAATAAATAATAAAGATTACTGCAAGATATTTCACATGGACAGCGTGAAGATTCGTTAACGTGAAGGATCAACCTTTGCCGACTTGCATTAAAGTGGTGGTGGGGAACAGTGACAGATAGAACAGAATGCAGTATGCTGCGAGTCAGCTGATTTATGGCAGAAAAACATGGAGGAGAACAATGACTTGTGGAGGCTCATGGGTGAGTTGGTGGCTCTGAAGTAGATGTAACTCTCTGTTGGGGTAGCGCGGGCAGCTGGGTCAGCGCCGAGGGCCAGAGTCAAGAAGATCTTTTGCTTCATTGATCTTTGCTGCCAAATACGGGGATCCACCTGCAGGAGAAGCAGCAGTTTATATCAGTATGTCCATGATTTTTTGTCTCCTTTCTCCTCTTTGAAACTGTAAAAGGTGCATTTCTAAATGAATATTATCCTTATTATTTATTCATCTAAATGTAAACACTTTCTTCACAGCACATACAGAGATTTTAAAAGTGAACAAGAAATTTAAATTTAATTTTATTCCTAGGAAGGCACGAAACCAGTCATAAGGGTCAATTTTTGGAAATTGAGATTTATACATCATCTAAAGTCTGAATAAATAAGCTTTCCATTGATGTATGGTTTGTTAGGATAGATGACAATATTTGGCCGAGATACAACTATTTGAAAATCTGGAATCTGAGGGTGCAAAAAAATCTAAATATTGAGAAAATTGCCTTTAAAGTTGTCCAAATGAAGTTCTTAGCAATGCTATTACTAATCAAAAATTAAGTTTTTACGGTAGGAAATTTACAAAATATCTTCATGGAACATTATCTTTAATATCCTAATGATTTTTGGCATAAAGAAAAATCTATAATTTTTACCCACACAATGTACTTTTGGCTATTGCTACAAATAAACCCGTGCTACTTATGACTGGGTTTGTGCTCCAGGGTCAAATATTACTTTCTAAATGTCTTTTATTGTGCACAGTACATTAGTGCACATCATTCCAAATAGTAATATAAAAGTCTCAATGTTCTGGTACGCTACTATTTAAACATTTGCGGTTGGTAAGCTTTTTTTTTTTTTTTTTTAAATGTTTTTGAAATAAGTATCTTATTGCTTACCAAGGCTACATTTATTTGACTTAATACAGTAAATATTGTTGTTATTATTACAATCTTAAAAATCTATTTTCTATTTGAATATATTTTAAGATGTCATTTATTCCTGTGATACAAAGCTGAATTTTTAGCATCATTACTCCAGTCTTCGGTTTCACATTATCCTTAAGAAATCATTCTAACATGCTGATTTGCTCAATAAATATTTATTATTATCAATGTTGAAAACGTTTTTTAAGCTTAATATTTTAGTGGAAGATGTGATGCATTTTTTTTCAGGATCTTTGATGAATAGAAAGTTCAACAGCATTTATTTCAAAAATAATATTCTTTTGTAACATTATAAATGTCTTTACTGCAAATTTGATCAATTGAATGCATCCTTGATGAATAAAAAAATCACTAATTTCTTTTTTTTTTTAAATACCGACACCATAACATTTGTATGCTACTGTTGCAACAGTAGTATGTTGCACCCATTGTCGCAATCCAATCAATTCCAGATGGATAAAATCAAGTCCCACCCTACATTTTCATCCTCATTTAATATCCCAATTCACGCAGAAATGTCATTAAAGAAATCAAATGGGTCACAAACTGTGTTTCACACTGACTTTAAAGTCACTTTGAAATTAAATGGAGCAACTTAATTCATCTCCTTCCCCGAGTCCACAGGCTCAATTCTATCTTGATTTGTACTGCCCGCACTACAGCTCTACATCCACAAGCTTTGTAGCAAAGAAATCTCTTTGCCTCCTATCACTGACTTCCAGCCCACGTCCATGCCGTATAATAGGAGCGTGTGGCTGAGAGGGGGTAAAAATGTGCTATAGCTGGCAGCGTGTGATGAGGCACACCTGGTGCCTGCTGCGCCTCATCATGCTGCTATAAATTTCCATTGCATCTTTGGTTCAGTGAAACATGTTCCACGAGTGCAAGCGTACGTGAGGTGCCCTGGAGGTCCAGAACAGTCACAAAGCTAGAGCAGACTTTACCTGATGACAGCTAGGCCCTTGCATCTGTACCTATTCTCACTGCGCAACGAGCCCTTCGGCACATTTATTTACCTCTCACTTGCTTTGTAACATTTAGTGAAATAAAAATGGCAACCACTGTTCTTTACTGCCTACAACCTCTTCTATTTATTATGTATTGATTGCTGATGCAGCCACACAGCGCAGTGCATAAGTTATATAGAGCGTTGGAAATAAGTATTCAACACATCAACAGGTTTTAAATTTTTTTTTTTTTTTTTTAAGTAAACACATTTCCAATGCAGCAATTTGCATGAAATTTTGACCAGACATTGCCATTAACTCAAGAAGTATACACAGATAAAAAAAAAGTAAAGTGCCCCATTATGGATTTTTGAAAATTAACTTTCATGCAGTGTGTAACACAGCACTAAGTGAATGAAAACATCCTGCAAAGTTTTAAATCTGAAAGTGCACCGTGTATAAAGTTATTGTCTCTCAAAAGAAAGAGTCGACTCAGAATCATTGAAACGAGTTGTTTTTAAAACTAATCCCAAGCCGTTTCATGTTGACCTCAACATGAAACATTAGCATATTGCCCGCCCACTTGTTGGTCTTTTCGCGTTGGTCTGAATGAAAATGCAAATTCATTGTTTGCCACTAGGTGCAGCTTTGGTAAAATAGCTGTTTCCCTGGTAACGCTGTACACAAAGCAGCACTGCGCTCACAAACGCTGCTTTATCAGGCATTACAGGCAAGATGAAATGAAAATGAGAACAATCGGACCATTAACAGCAGACTAGCGTCACGCAAAGGAGGAGTTTGGAAAAATTAATCGTTGAGCGAATCGTTTGGGAGTCGTTGAGCAAGTAAGGTAAAAATAAATGCATATTATAAGACAATGAAAGTGTTTTTTGACCTTGCATGCATGTCAGCCTGTTGTTGGGGACTCCCAAAACCAAAATATGAACCTTTCATTACCCATAATAGGGGCACTTTAAAATGAATCTGTTGCCATCCACCAGGATGATGAGGATGAGACATACTGTAGATGGACCTTCCAGTAGGACAACAATCAAAAACATACTTTAAAGAAGTCTGAATTGGTTCCACAAGAATAAAATAACGTTGTTGGAATGGCCCAGGCAATCACCAGACTCAGCATTTGTGGAGGAAACTGAAAATGAAGATTCACAAGAGGACCCCCCAGAACATTCAAGATTTAAAGTATGTTCATATACAGTAGGAAGTGTCTTGAAGATGTAATTAGCCGGGTTTCCATCCTAAGTCACGAATTTAACTGTTGAACAAAATTGGAAATATCATAAAACATTTGCGAATAAGCACCGTCTCCATCCAACGAGTCAGAGAACAAAATCGTCACTTCCTGATAAACTGGCACTAAATATCACTAAGTAGGAGAAGCCACTGAATATAATTTTTAAATATTATAAATTACTTGCGCCTCAGAGCGAGCAGATGAAACACAATAAATGCTGTCATTGTTTTCGGAAGCGAATGCCAGCTGTTTGAGAATGCAGTCGTGGTAGACCATTCTGGGAGGAAATACAGAAATACTTTGACGACAGACTTTGCTCGGGAATTTCATAATGACCATAACATTTCAGATGATGTGCAACAAAATCGGTCCGCTGGTTAGTTAGATTATGCCATTCCATAGCGCACTGTCACGTGACTTTTATGAACGTTCATGCGGAATTTATTCGCAAAATGCATTTTCATCTCCCATTATTTGTATTAACCCTTTTTTGCACAAGTCAAAAACCACCTCAAGCGAGCATAAAAAACTTTCTTTTCAAAATGTGCATTTCCATCAGTCGTTTCTGATGCAATACTTCAAAATGCGCATAAAAATGTGATGTGTAAGAGAAAAATGTGTAAGAGTGATGGAAGCATTCCAAATAAAAGCTTTTCCTCCAAGTATTAAATACAGTTTCAGTTAGCCAGTTTTTTTTCCTGTGGCATTTTACTTTAATAAACAATGTTTTTATGGATTGTAATATTATTTCTTTATTTGTGTCAATTTCTTGAGTTAATGCCATTGTCTGGTCAAAATTTTTATGTGAATTGCTGCCTTGTAACTGTTTAATTTAAAAAATGTTGACGTGTTGGATACTTATTTCTCCCAGTTTATATATATATATATGTGTGTGTGTGTGTATGTATATATATATATATATATATAGCCAAATAATAATGATCAGCTTGTTCATGACACTGGCCTGTCTAAACATGACAGACTGATGTTCTTAATTCAGAAAATATCAACAATCCCTGATATATTGGTTTAACCATTTGTAAAGCTCTCTTGTGAAGATGTAAAGGAAAAAAGGTGAGAAGAGACAGAAATAAAGGAAAAAATTATGACTGCTGTATTTCCCAGGAGACCATCAGCCAGAGAAAGGTCAGTGTCATCACAGTGCTGTTCCCTGAATCTCACTAAAACATGCCCAGATCACATGGAGCCCAGTAAATACAAAATAAACAAGAAATAGCTAAATTACATTAAAAAACACCAATTTCAGAAGTAAAACAAAACAAAAATGTAAGTAATATAATGCAAAAATACATAAAATACATGTTATTATTTTATATGTTATTGACTTTGGGGACACTGGGGTCCATGTGACCTGGACATGTTTTCGTGAGATTCAAGGAACAGCATTGTGGCAATGATGACCTTGCTCTGCTAAAGGACAGGATTTACACAAAGCTGTCCCTCTCCAGGATCCTGAAAGCAGCCATTTTGTTCTCTCTCTCTCTCTCTCTCTCTCTCTCACACACACACACACACACACCCACCACACACACAACACACACACACACACACACACCCACTCACACACACACACACCCAACACACACATACACACACACATAATACATACATACCTACTACCACTACACATACACATACACATACACATACACTACACATACCATACACATACACATAGCCTGCATGCCCACTTGCACAAGACTACCATGATAAGCAACAATAACAAATTGGAAAACACACAGGAGAGTGAACAGGTAGCAGGGAGCAGGGCCTGAGGAGGCTGCTAATCTGTCTGTGTGTCAGAGAGGAAGTGGAGCTGCGTGCTCAACACAGCCTGCAGTGATGCACTTAATTACACATTAGTTTTTCTGCCAATATAATTTTGCCCAGGACATTTCCTATAGACACTGTCAATGGACTTATTTCACATGAGAGAAATCTTGCAATTTTTCTTAATGACTCAGCAAAAGTTTGATTCATTTCAATGAATCAAAGCAGTGTATATTCCAATCGATTAATTGAATCATCAAAACTATGCTTCAACAGATTGTTTGCGTCATCACTCAGTTTCACAATTTTTCCTATTAAAATTTTTCAATACACCCAAGAAAAAAATATGTATGGTTTATTTTTTTTACTCAAAAACTGGTAGTTATTAATTACAAAGGAATGGCAAGTAAGACGTTGAATTAAACATGAAATAAAAGAATTAAATGAATATCTGTTTTACAGTATCCAAATATTTGTAAGTAAACATTACTGTTAATTAGTTGTTGTATTGGTGCATATAAATATTCATGTGTATAATTTGATAATTCCTCCTTGTTTTTTTCTGAAAAACTAACTAGATTTATACTCTTGACAACTCGTTTGTCACTCACACACCACAGACTATACATATATATATATATATATATATATATATATATATTTTTTGTTTTGGCTTTTGTACAATTCAGCCCATGACACAAACCACACAAGTCACATGACAAACAGCACACAATAATCTGAAAAAAAAAACTCTTATCAATTGCTTTTTCTTTTTAGCTTCTGCTTTTATTCAGTTTCTGTTAGATGAGCTAAGGCATGTATGACGGTTTCTCAATGTCCCCATTTGCTCATAGCAAGCAAACTAATGAGAGGCAATTCAACAATCATTCCATGCCATTACTCTGACCACTCAAAGTTAATCATCTCATTACGGCCTAAAGAGCGGATACCGGTGCAAATAGCGTCGATCCTCATGTCAATGTTAAACCTTGCAGTAGGGGCTTAAACTCACAAAGGGCTACATGCAAGATGAACACAGCAATATAGAAAAGCGCTCAATCTCATCTGGGTCACAGAGTCTTTTCGGACATGAATTGTGTGTGATGTCAAGGTGAGACATTAGGATGCATGTGTATGTACAGACCCGTATTGATAACTCACCAGTCACTGGCTGCATACGAAATCACATACTTCCCTACTATATAGTAGGCAAAAAAAGAGTAGCATGTCTCAATTCACAGTATTCATAAAACGGTAGGTGAAAAGTACCAGGATGACCATTACAGTGAGATTATGAAGTGCACATTCAATGGATACTGACGACAGTGACAACAAGATGAATATAGTACATCCGGATAACATTCATATTACCCATATGCATACTATACACAACATATTTTTTAACAGCCGTGAGGTATTTATTCAAAAGTATGCGATTTTGGACGCAGCCATTGAGTTTTGATAATTCAGAGGCTTTTACTGACAATGACTTGTGAATCAGAAATAAGACATTTTGAGACCGTTGTTACTGAATACCTGCATTGTTATACTCGCATGTCGGCACTCAGTCTGATGCACAGTAAATAAAATGCTACATTGCATCATAAACAATCCTCTCTGTTGATAACGGCACTCCTGCAGAACAGATGCTAGTGTCGCACAGCATCCATCACCCTCCACAGTTCGGTTGCTAAGAGATGTCTTTGTTGACAATCGAACACCTGCGATATTTAATGGATGCTTTGCCATTTCATTTCCTTATAGGAACATTTGGTAAGAGATATCAGTAAGAGATATCAAAGAGGAATATCAAACATGCAACTTTAAATAGCATAAAAGTATGAACACATTAGCAATACTTTGGCAAAATTTCGTGGGCAAAAAAAGTCCATTGTCTGTTGTCAATAGCGATATATAGGCTTGTCATAATCATAAATGTTGTGCCGAGGAAAAAACAAATAATTGAGATGAATGATTTAATTCAGTTTTATTCACTTACAGTGCAGTCCAACTCTTTTTTTAATGTGTATGTAATCATATAAATAGGCCTGCACTTATACTATAAAATAGGCCTATACATTCTTCAAAGCTGTTTAGATTAATAAATATTTATATAATATAACATAATCTACTATAATAATGCACCCACAAATTTTCATTTTGTATGAAAGATCTTTGACTATCTTTGTGTACTAAAAGTGCTTTTTATATTCTTTAGCAAGAGACACAATATATTGAATTTAACAGAATTTCTGCTTAAATGTCTCTTATTTGGGTGGCAAAATGTGAACTTTAAACTGCACAATTATTGCAAATAATTATTGCTGACACAAAGTCACTTTCAAACCAAGCAGCTTTGTAAAAGACTCTAACCTGTTGTGAAATCTGCATGGGGAAATCTTCTGTCCTCATGTGAAATTCCCAATTGTCAGGATTTCTACTGAAATGACTGGATTTCGTCCATGAAAATTCGCCAAACAATGGTAAATGTGACTGCACCTTAAGCCTACTGATCTTATAAAAAAAGGCTGAGTTTTTCAGTATGTTCTATCCCAATCTATTTCGATAGGAAATACATTCATCAAGCCATTTCATGGGGTCTTTCATACATCAGCCCCTCCACCAAAACAACCCCACCCCCAATCCACCACATCCACCACCAACATTCCAAACACACCACTAGTGTAACAAACGGATGGTGCCTTGCACACCATTATAACGTCGCTGTAATAAGTCTTTCTCCAAGCACAGCGTAGATGGACAAAATCTGGCACACTTTCTCTGCAGGACGTCCTTCCTGCAGTCACAGGCCTTATCGCTCCACTACAGATAGAATCACAGAGACCATCGCTTATTTCACTGAGAGTATTAGTGTCGGAGATACACAAGGCTGACACACACACACACACACACACACACGCACCCATATCTATAAACAGCACCTCTGAGCGCTGTGAGAAATGCACCTGAAAGAGCGTAAACCAGAGAAAGGCAAGGTGAGGCCATTAACCTTGAACAGAAAAACAGGGCGAGTACAGTGACCAAGAAAAGATGAAGACGCAGGCTCTTAAATAAAGAAACCGTGCACTTAAAAAGAACATGGTAAAAAAAAGCAAGTCGCTAGACAGTGATTTATAACCTGTGTCGTACAGATCAGAGTGAACAAATCCTTATCAGATCTAAATACATTTGTACCTGGTGCATTATCTCTACTGTGTGATATAGAATATTCAGCATCTGTTTACAATGATTTTGACTGTGATTTAAGCAACCATTAAAAAAAAAAAGGAAGCATTTTTTCATTTTTTTTTAATGAAGAAATATCTTATGCTATTTATTTGATCAAAACAGTAAAACAGTAATATTTGGCAATATTATTAGAGTTCAAAATAAATGTTTGCATTTGAATATAATTTCAAATGTAATTTATTCCTGTGATGCAAAGCTGAATTTTCAGCATCATTGCTCCAGTCTTCACTGTCACATTATCCTTCAGAAATCATTCTAATATGCCGATTTGCTGCTCAAGAAATATTTTATTAAAAATATGTGCTGCCTAATATGTTTGTTGATACTATAAACATTTTTTGTATTATTTGATGAATATAAAGTTCAAAATAACAGCATTTATTTGAAATAGAAATCTTTTGTACTTTTAATGTAAAAAGTGATGTAAAAGTTTTAAGCGTAGAAGTGCATACTGTCACTTCTAATCAATTTAATGCACCTTCCCTGATTAAAGTACTAATTTAAAAAAAGACCCCCCAAAATTTCAAAAGTAGTATATAAATATTGCACTGATCATTTGTCGTTTTCCTCATTTTAAGTCACTTTGGATTAAAGCAACTGCTAAATGATAATAATAATAAACAATAATAATAATATTTTAAAATTTTTCTAAAGAGTGTCGTTAGTTTTACTTTCCTTTCTCATCTCATGACATGCATTAAGATGTATTAATAGTGTCTCCGATTTAAACTCCATCTGCAAAAATTAAATTAGAGTTGGTAAGACTGATTTATTACTATGAATAATTTAAAACTATTAGCTGAATACATTTAAAACGGATGCAAAGTGATTAAAATTAAATGATTAATTCATTCTGCATGGCATTTTTAAATCTGTAGGTAAATGTTGCTGTTTATTTCTCTGTTTTGTTATTATTGGTGAATATGCAAATAATTCAATGTCCTTCTTCCTTCAATGAAAGACGCCTTGTTATCTGCAGCATATTTCAACTGTATTTAAATTCTTACATTCAACATTTGAATCTAGAGTACTGGCTGAAGTGATGGTTCACTTGATTATGTCCTGCTTTGTGTGGTTCTCATTTATGGTTACATTACAGCAAGTCAGCATTTCAGGGATGTGAGCGCTCTTTAAAGAGTGTGTTATGACAAATGCTGTTCAAATCAATAATGTAACCAACACCTGTCTCTGCCGCTGTCTGCTCAGACAATACACTGAGCTACGGCTGCATGTGGAGAGCTGAGTCAGAGAACTATTGATCAACACACAGCCTTCCCAACATGACAGCCTGAACTACTGACCTTTATCTGGATGATTTAGGACCATGATGCTTCTGTGGGCTTCCCGTACCTTTGCCCTGCTGCTGGTCGGACTGCGTAAAACAAGAAGACAGAACATTTAGAAAAGGAGCACACCACTATCTAGTGGCCGCAGTGTGAACTGCCATATGAATGTAATTACAGTCATCAACAGTAGAATTACTAATTCTAGTCATCAACATGTAAGTCTCTAACACTGCACACATAAACCAGAAATACTCAATCTGTACATCCCCTGAAAATCCCCAATTTAGTGGGCAAAACAGGCAACAGAACTAGAGAGAGAAAAAAAAGAAGTTTTTTTGGAACATTTTTAATTCATCTGACAAATGGATAAAAGCATTTGACAAATCGACAAAAAAGGAACTGATCATTTTTGAAATGCAATGAAAATTGTGCATCTTAAAATGATTTATTAGTTTACTATTTGATCGTTTTATTTAACTACATATTAAAACATTGATTAAACAATTGAAATAAATGGTTTTAATTGAAAAATGATTTAACTTATTTTATCTTAAACCGTTTTAAATGTCATTATTTAATTAAAAAATTACTCATTTAAAATTTTGAATTAAATGAACGTTTTAAATGTCTGTACATTTATCAATGTAAAAAGTGATTTCAATTTTTGTTTGAATAATAAAATTGATGACTTATTTATTTCATTGATTGTTAAAGTCTCTTCACGAAGTTTACCAATATGTCAACATTGATTCAGGATTAAGTTATAAATACTGAGTGATTTAAAATTAATTTCAATGAAATTCAATAAATGAGATTGTTTTAAAAGAGGTGTTTTTCTGGTGTTGCTTTATACTAATATTTTCTACTCATCTTGCGTATATTAAGTACTCCCAAACGTCTAACGATTGTTTCACATTTTTTCCTACAAGGAATATAATTAATAAAATAAAGTGTAACCAATATAATATAATATAATATAATGTGTTTCTTTTAAGGATACAATTTCAAATTCCTGTATTAATTAATTTGATTAAATATTTTTTTCTATATAAAGCAGAGTTATGGTCGGAGGACAGGTGGTTTTAGGCCACTTGGCTCCACACTGCCTCCTTACCGAAAAGATAAATACATTTCTTTCCAGCCTCCATCTGTCAGGGTTTAGATCTGGGTCATAGCAAAATAGCCAGACGTGATGATTAAGAGATACATTAATGCTTACACACAAGCATTCAGTCCTACAAACCCTCCTCTAAAGACTCAAATCATATGCAGGAGTGGGCATCTGAGAGGGGCCAGAGAAACTAATTAAAACACTGTGCGGCGCGGATGATTCCAGAATGTGATGACGAATCCGTCAGGCTAAACTGCATTTGTCGGAAGAGTCAGCATCTTCAGCAGATATGTGTGGCATTCCGGAGAGGATAAAATGTGTGCTCAAATGCGTTTAAAGTCAGCAATGTATATAAGGATGATCACAGAAAACACAAACATGAATGCAAAAAAAATTAAATAAGTGTAAGAAGAGGCTGCTTTGATAAAAAAAAAAAAACTGAGCAAAAACATGTGCAATATTTTTTACTATTTAAAATAACTGTTTGCTATTTTAATATATTTTCAAATGTAATTTATTATTTATTAAGCTGAATTTTCAGCATCATTACTCCAGTCTTCAGTGTCACATGATCATTCAGAAATCATTCTAATATGCTGACTTGCTGCTCAAGAAACATTTATTACTATAGTGTGTGCTACTTAATATGTCTGTGAAAAATATTTTTGAAGGTCCTTTGATGAACAGAAAATAATAAATAATAATTACTGAAATATATGTGTGTCAAACGATTAATCGCATCCAAATAAAAGTTACAAGTTTTTGTTTACATAATGTTTGTTTTTCATGTACTGTGTAGATTTATTAGTGTATATAAACAACCACCATACATTCATTATATTTAAGAAAAAAAATTGTATTTTGTTAGATTTATATATTAAATATAATAATCATTATAATAAATAAGGGATTTTATAAAATTCAGACTTAATTATATAATATAAATAATGATATAATTAATTTATTAAATACTATAACTTATCTGAAATAAATAGAAACAAGTTAAATACATGTAAATATTTTCAAAATATATACTGGATGTGTGTTTTGTCGTTAGTTATTCAAGAATATACACGGGGGGGAATTAAAATTCCAGAATTAAAAACGCGGAGCGGGCGGAAACTCTGGTTTCGCGGAAAGGGAACGGGAGTGGGCGTTTTTCGAAACAATATCCCGTTCCCAACATCATTTTCAGACCAGCATTCTGTGCTTATTAGTAGTGACCTATAAAGTATGCACTGGCTGTTATGCACGCGCTGCACACATGCTTTGTGTGTCACGCGTTTTATTTGCGTGGTCTGTGTGCATAACGATGCTCAGAGCAAGCTGTACCGGTGGTAGCCTAAATATACGGCCCTCAGACAGAACAGGTTATCGATGAGTGACAGAGCAGCAAGGCTGGACTGGGACGCAATTTCAGGCCGGGAAATGTCACACTCATCCAGGCCACACAGAAAAAAAAAAAAGGGGCCACAATTGTATCTTTTGGGGTACAACAGCCGTAGCAGTACACCATACATATTAGTACCTTAAGAGTAGTAATTCGTACCCTTAAGGTAATAATTTGTAGGCCTACCTATTAGGGGTAAAATAGGGACAAATATGTCCTTTTAAGGGTACTGTTCCAGTGACAAGCAGTTGCACCCCAAAAAGTGCAATTTTGGCCCCTTATTTCCTGTATATAGCCTATACATCCACAACAATTTTTGAAACCAGACAACCCTATTATGCCAATCACTGCTATTTCGAGAGTGAATCCCGCATAAATATGCAGATGTCATTCCCGAAACTTTGCAGGATGTAGCCTGTGTCCGAAAAACGAAAGTTTCATACAAATTCTGAATGGATTAAACCCTAGAAAGTGTGCAAAGTGTGCTCCCTTTATCACTAAGAAGCGTCACTCATCTTTGTTCATCGCGATCTTACAAAGTTCCGTTATAATCAATGAAGCTCTCTAAACTGCACAATGAATCTCTTATTTACATCACGTCTGCACTTAGTCATGAGATGATTCACAAAAACTGCGGCGCTTTCAGCAGTGAGTGAATTCTGACAAAACGTTTCTGATTGGCCATTGCCTTCAAGAAATCAACAGATATGTCTTTGGTTATTGCGCAACGCTGCAAAAACACGTTGAGGGTATTTAGCACTTGGCTAAGCGCTGCAGCGGGGCGACATCAGGGATTCCATGACGGACAATTTGGGGGGGCAATTGTCGCCCATGCACATACATATATTGTGCAAACAAAAACTTTTATTTTGGATGCGATTAATCGCGATTAATCGTTTGACAGCACTACTTTAAATATTAATCTAATGATCACTTTATTGAATCCTTGCTCGCTAAAAGTATTAATTTTATTTAAAAAAATGATAAAAAGTTCATTTTTAGATGATCTATCCCTTTAAAGAGCACACATAACTGTACAAATTCGCTGAATTTACCATGGGTGTAGAGAGATATATAGAGTATATCAAAGTGTAGAGTATATCAAAGCAAACAGTAACATTACTGAGGCCAGTTATTTCAGCTGTGAGTGATGGACACTAGAGTAAATCTAAAGACAGATGAGAAGGGTATAACAAAAACTATTAACCCGAATCAGTACCGTTTTATGAGCGTGAATACGGTTGACCGAGTTCATACTGATTACATCCAAGAAATATTATTTACAGTCTGGTTCAGCTTTATGAAAACATTAGTCCAGTTTGATTGACAACACAAAGAAATGAGGCACTCGGCTTTGACGCCAGCACCGCCACACAGGATGTGATGCCTGCACGGCGTGAGTCACACCTGGTGTGGGACCCTGTGAACTTCTGTTGAAGGGAAATTTTTAGAGAAATATACCCTCCTAGGACGAGGAGGGTGGTCTACTGAAAAAGGAGATTACAAAGTTAGAGACACAGCTGAGACTTTTCCCCATTAGACAATAGGATCAAAGCCGTGACGACAGGAGATGACGACCGGCTTCAAACCAAAAGAATTGCCCCCAGACTTAACCGCATGCTCTTCTGGGAAGTGCAGTGATGCAGTATGTGTATATACTGTAAAACACCTTTGTTTTCTTCCATGACAACTCATAATGAGAGAATTCAGTAAGAGGAATTGCAGTGATTTAGGGCTTTGTTTAGCCCACAATTACCTGATCCCGAGAATAAGGCTGGCTTCCCGTCTGGTCATCTTCTGCTCAAATCCACCTTTGTAATATGCAGAAAATGACTAGAAAAGAAGAGAAAATGTTGAAAACATGATCCAAATTAAGCTCTACCAACAGCATATTTGTGGCACACTGTTGATTACCAGGGGGAAAAAAGGTGCCTTTTTCAGTTTTAAACAGTTGGAATGGAAATACACACGGTCAGGCAGTAAACGTTAACATACATACTGCTCTCAAAGAGTCAAAAGGCTTCAACTCTACTGGCATGAAACTAGGATGATAGAATCACTTGTACCCAATCTTTCAATTTGGTTGTCATGATGCACACAATGAGACATGATGGAAGTATTATCTGTCCAGCACAGACATTACGTTGGCAATCTGTAATCAGGCGTTTATTCACCCAGAAAAGTGATCCCAGCTGAAAACAATTTTACCAACTATGCAGCTCAAATTATAAACAGGGTTTAACTGAATAATTCCTCTAAGTGCTTTAATAAAAATATAAGCTTCACATTTCTAACATTTTTTGGTTTAACAGGGCTTCCGCAGGTTTTATGAAGGTGAATTTTTGAATGAAGACTTCAGACCTTTTTAAGACCAAGTAAAGAAAATTCAAGGAATAAATTGAAGGGAACACAATGCATCAGTATGTCCTCTGAATGTAAATGTCAATGTTATTTTTAAGCTTTTTTGATATTTCTACTGGAAAACGACAAAAATACTGAGGGCAAATTAAGACATTAAGTCCTACAGGAACGCCTTTTAAAAAGAAAAAAAGAGGGACAGGTCAAAATAAAATTTCTGTAGAAATCAACATGAGTATTGCGGAGTATTGTATTGAACCCATAACATTCCTTCAATCAGATGATGACTGATGTGCACAATAACATGTATAATCTCAATACTGATGGCAAACAGGTTGCTTTGGATCAGATCAAATCCTCAAGATCAGCACTTTCATTTGTTTTTTTTTGTTTTTTTTTTTTTTTTTTTTTTTTTTTTGTGTTTTTTTAACTCATTATGTGAAAATACAGACTTTAGGGATTTGAGATGATTGACCCCATAATTATCCAAATTCCCAATCTAAACATGCGTTCATGCTGGAAGCACCATAATTGCGAGATTGACTGACTTGTAAACAGTGTTCACGTCCTCGTTGAACTCGTAATTCCAATTTGTAAACTCCGAATTTTTATTAATATTTATTAACATTTGCATTATTTGCTATATTGCAGTTTTGTCTATTGATTACTCAAAATTACACCGTATTATTTAGCTATTAATAGTTTTGCCACAGAAACACACAATCCCGAGTCCGAGGACATGTACAGATCCGCGTACACACATCCCAGGTTGTAATCTAGTAATTACAACATGGTGTGAATGCACCATAAGTCAAAGGATCCAAAACTGGGATTTGAGAAGGTCATGAAGGACAAGTTTCACATAGTGTTTTTAGGAAATTTTGTTACAGTTCAGACCTCACAAGAGCCATGTTTACATTTCCATTTACTTCAAAGATTTTCCACTTTGGGACTTTTCCATATTCAGTTCTACAAGTTCACACATTCAGTATTTTCAGCACATACAACACCCCCCCCCCCCCCCCCCCCCCCCCCCTGCTTTTAAACGTAGTCTTAAAGGAGTAGTTCACTTCCAGAACAAAATTTAAAGGGTTCATATGATGCAATTTAAATTTTTCCTTTCTCTTTGGAGTGTACAAGCTCTTGGTGCATAAAGAAGATCTGTAAAGTTGTAAAGACTAAAGTCTCAAATCCATAGAGATATTCTTTATAAAAGTTAAGAGTCAGCCACACCTACCTAAAACGGCTCGTTCTAACACGCACCCACATGTCTACTCTACGTGTGGAAGATTTGCATAACGCCACCCAAAATACACGCAAAGAAAGAATGCGTAACTTTTATTCGTTGTGAAAGTGAAACTACTTTGTTTGGCCTTCCAATAGAGGACATGACTAGAAATCAGTGGTAAGTTGTATTTACAACACTGTTCCAGAACACTCAACCCAAAATATTTAGATGTGTGCAGCACATTTTATGTAGGGACTGTTTCCTGATACTGGTAGAGTAGACTACAATGCCAGCAGTTCCGACTCAGTCTGTAAGTACGTTTTCATATTTAAAAGAATTTGCCACTGACGATTCAAATGCGAGTTTTGGGCAGTGTGGAGTAGCACTCGTTGTTTGTCATTTCTCCGATCACAAATGCAGACTGTGGGTTTTTATGTTTACGCAGCGCGATGCAACAACACGTAAAAAGACAGCATAAGTCATTATAATACATAATTATGTCCCCACTGAATGCAACAAATGCCTAGTTTATAATGGGTTTTAATGTTTTTGTCTCGTCGCTCGGCATCACAGTATGGTAAGGGGCATAAAATTTCCGTCACACCACTGGATCGCGGCAATCAGAGAACACCTTGCTTTTCAGATCGATGAGCTTTGTAAAAATCGTTGCGTTTCAGAAAGGCGGGGCATAATGGAGAAACAATAATGTACAGTATGTGGAATAATGTTTTTTGAACCTTAAACTGCATAAAAACACTGCATTACACCAAATACACAAAATAAATTTATTTTTAGCAACGTCATATGACCACTTTAAGAAATTACTCAACCCCTTGTCATCAAGAGTTCATGTCTTTCTTTTTCTTCAGGGTAAAGAAAATTATGTTTTTTGAGGGAAAACATTTCAGGATTTCTATCAATATAAATGACTTCTATGGTGCCCGACTTTGGAAACACTTCCAAAAAAATGTTAGATTCAAAGGGCTCTAAACGACGAAGAATGGTCTTATCTAGTGAAACGATCGGTTATTTTCTAAAAAAAAAAAATTAAGACTTTTAACCTCAAAAGCTAGTCTTGTCTAGCTCTGCGTGAACTCTGTTTTTTCCGTTTCAAGACAGTTAGGGTATGTCGAAAAACTCCAATCTCATTTTCTCCTCCAACTTCAAAATCGTCCCACATCATTAATTTTTTTTTTTTTTAGAAAAAACGATCGTTTCGCTAGATAGACCACCTTCTTCCTTGTGTATGGGTATCGTTTAGAGCATTTTGAAGCTCCATAAACGCATTTTGGAAGTTTTAACGCGGGGTCCTCCTAAAAAATCCAATATATGGAGGAACTCTGAAATGTTTTTCTCAAAAACATAATTTCTGTACGACTGAAGACAAAAACGGCATGAAACATACTTAAATGAACAAGGGGGTGAGACATTATCTGTTAATTTTCTTTCTGGAAGTGAACTACTCCTTTAAGCCATAAAATAGGTTTGTATGAAGAACAGACCAAAACAGACAGTATGGCAACATGGAGTATAGCGCACAATGTATGGACTACGTTTACGATCATTTTAGTATGCTTTATGTTTTTTGGTCTTTTTTTTTTTTTGGACATTTCAGATTACTATAAACTGTGGTGGCATAAGCAAGAGATTCGTAACAATTCTACAGAAATTAATTTTTTGTGATATCACAAATTGTTGTGTTCCACGGCAAAAAAACAGCACACAGGTCTGGAACACGTACTCATGAGGGTGAATAAACAACGGCAGAATTCTCATAGTTGTTTGCTGAACTATCCCTTTAATTAAAATTCCATAACAGAATAACATTGGTCTGTGGCTCCTTCAGAAACTGCACAACCCCGGATCGTTGTGTGCACTGCAGGATTTTGGTAGGAGTTCCACGATTGAGTAAAAAGAAACCTGTGGATGTTCGAGGGCAAGAGAGGCCAGTGTAATGTCAGTCCCAACTCTCTACCAGATCTCCCTTACCACATTTATTTATGCCGTTTTTCGCGCAGCTAATTCCCCGTTCACTTAATCACACTAATCCATTATGTGATTCACAGAATGATGAAATCGCTGGATTAATAACTCTAATAATGATCTATTACAAGTGTGCTCTGTCACGAACCCGGTTTAGGAGAAAGCCGCTGAGATTATAGAAATTTCAGAGTGCACACAGGTGGACAGGTTGAGTCAAAGCACTGGGAACCAGCCCCGACCACACAACCCTGGAGATTAAGAAGAACCTGGACAAAACAGCTTTACAAACTCCATCAAAAACTAGAAGCACAGCGTGAACTACAGCAACGGCCCAGTAAGATGTGATGAATCAGTCCATCGCCCTACAGCAGGAGGTTTAACATGCCAACACCGCACGCAAACATGCGCCTCAAGATGTGGAAATGAACACGGAAAAATCCAAATTTCATTCCCACATATCATCGCTTTCTGAAATTGAAGCGTGTTTAAAAATGAATGTGGTGCTGGAACTTTTCACAGTGGAAATACTGATTCATAGGGTGTTAGAAAGCAATCACAGAAATTTACAATCTCAGAAAAAAAGGTACAAAACTGTGACTAGGGCGCTACCCTTTTAAAAAGTACTAATATGTACAATTAAGGAACCAATATATACCATTTGTTGGTAAATAAGGTACAGAGATGTACCGTTTAGCTTTTTTTTCAGTGTGTATGTTAAAAATGGTCTGTTCATTTTTGACACTTACCGTAGAGGGTAACTTCTTAGCAGCTTCAGTAATCACCTGACTCAGAGGCCTCCATAAGTGGAAAGCATATCGACCTAAAAGCAAATGTAATAAAGGGAAAAAAGCATTGATGGGTTGAAAAGTGTGCCACTTGATCAGACCATTTACAGAGTTAATTTCCAGGGTTAACAAAGTTGGTTTAAGGGTGAAACCAAGGACAAAACCACATTTTAGTTTTATTCAATATGTGTTAAAGGTGAGGTCGCCTTTCAACTTCCCTTGGTATTTATTTGGTCAGGGTGCTGGTGAACTGCCAGCGGTTGTGGTTCGACTGTGAAGCAACACACTGAAAGTCCGCAGTACTCAATGAAATGAACATATAATGCTTTCGAACATCCAGCATTCAATAAAGAAGCTGTGAAAGGCCATTGAGCGGCTCATTTAATCCAACCAAACAGTAGGTGAAGAACACACAAAATCATTAAAGTAATTCATTATGGGAACATTTTTGGATTTTCATCAAACTCAATTTTTGAGAGGAAAACGTTATTTTGCTTTTCAGCAAAAAAGCACTTGCGGCACCCTCCACTGTAATCCAAAGCCCTGCCTCTGAGCGGCGCAGACCACACACCACCTCAGCTTTTGGCAGGAGCGCTGCCCCCTCGATGTACTGAAATGGAAATTAGCCCCCTTCCTCAAAGCGACCACAAGTGCTATTCCATCCTGACCTCACACAGCTATGGGTGGAAGACTTGGTGATTAACAATGATTAACTACCATGCAGCAGTAGGGAGGACGGCAGAGACACCTGCCAGAAAAGAATCAAACGTAAACAGGCCGATGACAAAGTCGCTTAAATTATTTGGCCACATGCGGCCGTTTAAAGTCACTTTGATTCCTTTAATGCTAGAGGCCGCGTTGACCTCATTAACCAGGGTGAGCTTCATCTGGGGGCTTGAACAAACACTCACAGTAAGAGTGGCTTAACCATCACCCTCATCACCGTCGCCATCATCTCGAGTGCTTCCAATCCTTTAGAATCACATCATAAATATCTGTGGGCAGCTTTAACGTACGGAAAGTTTAGCTAAATATTTTAAGAAGACAAAGGAGGAAAAAACTTTTATTACATTATACAATGGCTACTCTATCCCACTGTGAACCGCAACATGAGGGATTTTAGCTTACAAACATCCTGCCTAGAAACATAGTCTGCGCCAGAACGCAAACACGAAAGCTTCGCCAACACGGTGTTCCAAGAGTGCCGATATCTAGTTCAACAGCACTGGGACTTTTCACTGTTGATATCACTTTACTTGTCTGTGTTTGTGCTTTCTAGACAGACCGTCAGTCTGTGTATTAGTGGTGGGGAGCTGTCACTGATTCATTTAAGCACATTCATTCATTCATTCGGGATCGAATATTTGAATCATTCCCTCAACTGTTTTGCTCTAGCACATCAATTCATTTAGGACTGAGATAATTGATGAGTGTTTTTATGAGTGTCACTGAATCATTTACTAAACCAATTTGTTCAAACACACCGATACATTCAGGATCAAAAAAGTTGCCTGGGTCACATTCACTAATAATATTGTAGATTACTTCATATTTGCACACACAGGAGAGCTTCTCATGAAAAATTTATTTCTAATTCATAACATGGATGTATGTGCATTAATTTGTACTTACAGGATTAGTACTTTCAGAATAAAACTGTCCTGATAATTTACTCACAACCATGTTATCAAAGATGTTAATCTCTTTCTTTCTTCAGTCGAAAAGAAATTACGATTTTTGAGGAAAACATTGCAGCTTCAAAGGGCTCTACACGATCCGAGAAATCGGGGAATATGGTCAAATCCCGAATAATGGTCTTATCTAGATAAACAACCAGTCATTGGCCTAAATTTCTTTTTGACTGAAGAAAGAAAGAAAGAAATACAGAATGTTTTTATTCTGGAAGTGAACTAATCGTTTAACCTTGGCTTGAGTACTCGACATGAGTGACCATGCGCCTGAGGTTAATATTTTTTCCTTTATAGCCTTTAATTACTTTTGGTGGAAAACATACAACACTTTCTAAAACTGCGCACTTGCCAAAGAGCACATGCACAAAGATCCTCAAGCGATGCTGTCCTCAAAACCAGTTCAATAAACACCTTTTATACACAGACCCAGACTGCAGAACTCTCATTAGCCAGCCCTAACCATAACTGTGTTTTTACCAAGCGGCAACCTTCCGGTCTCTCTCATTAAACCAACACAGAAGTGACTTAAACTGCAATTCTCTTTGCCCATTTTTGATTATCCGGAAGTGACGCGCTGCCAGTGGCGACGGCTGGCTCCGCCTACCTAGGCTTCAAAAAAAACTCGTCTTCGGAAACCTACGGGTGAGTCACGGACACTACATCCATGTTTTTATACAGTCTATGGTTTTTACACAGAGAAGCCTTGCAGCTCGAGTTTATTAACACAGCTTTTCTTACTCTTTTACGTAAACGTGATTACATAGTGATGCACTAAATTTCACCTTAACAATGATTATTGACCAAAAAGGTAGAACAACAGAAACCTAAATGAAGTCTGAATGAAGTGTGACAGATTCGTGTGAATCACATCAACGTGTGACAAACCGACCGTGTGGCACCTGTCTTTAGTGGACAGTTGCGTAGGCACGCTGTGCAATCAGTTTGTTCACTTCATACATTGTATTTGATTACACAACCCACGCCGTGTGTGCCTGTTACATGACAATAAAGTAGCCCCACGTAATGATGTCTGCTCAGAAACAGTAGCACAGTAAGTCTTCACTGTCTTAACTTTCAAATCCATTTGGAAATATTTTTAATGGCAAAGCAAAAAAAGACAAAGTAACAGGCAAAAGTGCATTTAAAATGTAAGTTACTCAATACTAAATTCTTGTTTATTGAACTGCTGCATAAAAGCAATTACACACTCACAATTGTGCTAATGCTGATATTTAAAACATCAGCTCTCTTACTTGTGTGATATCACTTAATTCTGACACGTTTTGGAACTCAAAGGAACATGAAATTGAGTTTGCATGGCAACAAGCTTGTATGCTTTGCTCTTAAAAACTATTGCAATTTGCTGAGGCTAACACTATCGTGTGTCATAACATGACAATATTACGTAAACCAACTAAATACAAGATAATACAAGATAATTGATAATACAAGATGGCGCCGACGCTGATGGCTGCCTCAGTGGCGTGCTCCGCAGTTGTTTTTATATTTTTATTGCTTACAGTTGTCTTCGGATATTCTTTAGTTAGCTAATACCTCGGAGTGCCAATCGTTCACACAGAGACTAATTGCTGTCCTATCGCAATTGCCTCCACAGCCGACTCCATTAATTATTGCATACGGCCGGTATTATCGCGACTATATCATGGTAGTGTAACTTTGCTGGCATTGTAGTCGGCATGGTGAGCTTGTGGGCGCTGTTAAGCCTTCAGGACACGCAGACGGGGGCAGGGAGACACAGCTCGTCGCTGAGGTTACTGTGATAGCGCGTGAAGTGGGTGCTCAGGAAACAGGCAGCGCGGAGATTCAGACGCCGTTGCCTAGCATTCCAGTTCTGGGCGACCTCCGCTCTTATAACAACAAAACAGACGAACTCATTCCTGCTCTCCGGGCCAGACAATAGGATGTTTCTAAACTCTGCTGCTCTGTTTTTCAATCAACGGAAACCTGGCTGAAAGAACCCATTCCGGACAGCGGCGTTGAGTCTGCCGGGTTTCGAGCTGTTCAGAGGACCGCGACTCAGAATCAACGGGGAAATCGCGCTGCGGCGGGACATGCTTTTACATCAATGGTGGTGGTGTACAGATGTAACTGTGTTATAGAAGATGTGCTGTTCAGATCTAGAATTGCTCTTCATTAACTGTAAGCCTTTCTATTCGCTGTGGGAGTTTTGTTCGTTCATTCTCGTAAGTGTGTACATTATTCCGCAAGCGCACGTGAGCTCCGCTTTTACAACAACTCGCTGATCTGATCACTGACACAGAACAACAACACCCGGACTCGGTTTTAATCATTCTCGGGGACTTTAACTGTTAACCTACCGTCGCTTTTCCTCTCCCTTGAACTGCCAAAATACAGACAGCATGTCACATGTCCCACCAGAGACAGTAATATATTGGCTCACTGTTACACCACAATAAAGAATGCTCATCACTCTTCCATGAGCAGCTTTGGGGCTCTCTGATCACAGTTTAGTTAATCTAATACCGTTCGTCGACCTTACTGGGCATCCTGAAATCAGCTAAACCTGTATTAAGGACCGTAAAATGATGGACTAATGAAGCAGAGCAGGATTTATAAGCTTGTTTTGACTTCACTGATTGGAGCGTTTTTTGAATCTGCTGCCACCGATCTGGACGCGCTCACAGAGACTGTAACATCTTATATCAGTTTCGGTGAAGATATGTGCATTCCTACCAGGAATCATTTAACCTACAACAACGACAAACAATTGTTCACTGCAAAACTCAGACAGCTCCTTCAGGCCAAAGAAGATGGTTACAGGAAGGGGGATAATGTCTTGTACAAACAGGCTAAATACACACTGGAAAAGGAGATCCGAGTGGCAAAGAGGAATTATCTGAAAAAAATAAAGATTAAATTCTCTTCCAGTGACTCGGCATCAGTGTTGAAAAGTCTAAAAGAAATCACCAACTACAAGACAACATCCCCCAGCACTGAGGCCAATCAAAAACCTGCTGAAGACCTGAATGAGTTCTACTGCAGGTTTGAAAAACACCCCACACCCGCCCAGAACACCACTCCACACAACCATTCACACCTCCAGAAACCCCCCTCTCCCCCACACCTGCAATTCAGATCAGCGAAGACGAGGTGCGCCCATGTCTTTTCCGGACTGGCAGAAAGGAACAAGCACCAGGCTCAATTGTGTTACACCAGACTGTCCGAAATCCTGTGCTGTCCAGCTATCATCCATCTTCACATTTATCTTCAACAGATCCCTGGAGCTGTGCGAAGTCCCTTCATGCTTCAAATGCTCCACCATCATCCCCGTCCCAAAGAAACCCAAAATTACTGGACTTAATGACTACAGACCTGTGGCTCTAACGTCTGTGGTCATGAAGTCTTTTGAGAGACTGGTGCTGGCCCACCTGTAGGACATCACTGGACCCTTGCTGGATTTTCTTCAGTTTGCCTACAGAGCAAACATGTCTGTGGACGATGCAGTAAACATGGACTGCATTATGTTCTGCAACATCTATACAGACCAGGGACTTATGTGAGGATCCTGTTCGTGAACTTCAGCTCGGCCTTTAACACTATCATCTCAAACCTCCTCCTGCCCAAACTATCTCAGCTCTCCGTGCCCACCTCCGTCTGTCAGTGGATCAACAGCTTCCTGACAGACAGACAGCAGCTAGTGAGGCTGGGAAAATACACATCCAGCACCCGTACGATCAGCACCGGAGCTCCTCAGGGTTGAGTACTCTCTCCATTGCTCTTCTCCCTCTACACCAACGACTGAACCTATACTGACCCCTTTGTCAAGCTCCTGAAGTTTGCAGACGATACCACACTCATCTGCCTCATTCAGGATGGTGACGAGTCTTCTTACAGACAGGAGGTCGAGCAGCTGCTGTCTGGTGCAGTCTCAACAACCTGGAGCTCAACACGCTCAAAACTGTGGAGATGACCGTGGACTTCAGGAGAAACCCCTCTGCACTCCCCCCACTCACCATCATGGACAGCACTGTGACTGCAGTGGAGTCATTCAGGTTCCTGGGCACCACAATCTCTCAGGACCTAAAATGGGACACTCACATTGTGAAAAGGCCAGCAGAGGTTGTAACTTCCTTCGCACAGCCTGAGGAAGTTCAACCTGCCAAGATCTGTCTGAGTTCCATTTCCGTCGATCTTTTTCCACAGTTCACTCTGCTATCATTTGATCTTTCCTCTGCACTTCAATCACTTCTGGTTCATCTCGAGCTACAAAATTCTGACCTCATAAGACACAGAGGGTAGTCCGTACCTGCTGTAGCGGAATCATTGTTCCACGCCTTCCTTCTTCTCCAAAACTGGTAACTTACCAGAGTTAGACAAAGGGCTTGCAGAAATCACTCTTGGACCCCTCCTCCAGCACGACTCCCTCTTTGACTGTTGCCATCTGTCGACGCTACATAGCCGGAGTCACCATCAACTACCGACCAGACACTGGAACAGGTTCTTCCTCATGGCGAGCGCCATCCTCTCACCTCACCCACGAACACTTGACAATAACCATGGAACACACTATTTATTCACTCATACACTAATTTATCTAACACACATACTCAGTCTAAATTTCAATTTGCACATAATATACCTGTACGTACAAAAATCTCCTGTTCTGTCTCATTGTAAATACCTGCAGCACATGTACACAAGTGTCAGATTTTATAGTATTTTTATTCCTCTTATACGTTTTTACTATTTTTATTTTATTATCTGGGGTTTTTTGTTCCGTCACTTGCACGACCTGTGACCACTGTGGAAGCTTCCTTCTGACCTACGAAAACACATTCCTCGTACAGTTTGTATTAACCACACCCTATGGATAAAGCTCATTCTGATTCTGATTCTGATTCTTGATTCGAACTGTGTAATTTGTCACTGCGAATGCGACTATTCACTTTTGCTTAGGCACAGTCACAGTCCAACCCATGCAAGAAAATCAAGCATCCAGTCTTCCTCGGAGTACTCTGAAGAGAACACACTGAAAATGTGGGATTTTTTTCTAATTAAACTTGGAAATTTTGAATTAATTTTGAAGGAAAAAAATGGATGACAACAGTGGTACTACTAAGGCCTATATTTTCGACCTAATAGTATATAAATAGATATTTTAAATATAAATATATAGATTTTATTGTCCCTGAAGCAACAATGTGGTTGCAAAATTCCTTTTATTAATACTGCGATAGTATTACATCAGCTTTTAAAGTAATATATACTGTAATATATATTAGATATAATATAATAGATATATATATATATATATAAGTATATATTATATATATATATATAGATAGGTCTGAGTATTTGGACCCCATTCTGTAAAGACAGGGTATGTGTACTGATATACATTTATAAACAGCCATCCAACAGCATTATATTATGTCTGGCTTGAGGGAGATCACTAGATGCAACACTTGGGCGAGCAGGGGACCACGGCGAGAGGGATAGGTATGTATCCCAGAATGTGTCACGAGGTGACTTGGTGGACACACGGTGGCGGATACGGAGTGGTGTATTGTCGTGGTATGAGGTTAACCACGGGCACCTAGTTGGTTGTAGGGAGTTGCAACCACAAGGGCAGGCGAGAGCGCCGTGTCGGGGCTCAGCAGACACAGGATGGCAGCACTGTGTCCAACAAAAGGCATAGGCCCGGGGGACACGAAACGGACGCCCAGACCGTCAGCCGCAGGTGTACGAAAACAGCAAAGAGGGACCACAGGAGGGGGTGTCTGAGTGACAATCGCCTGCAGTGGGGCCTTGCCGCGGGAAGGCACAAGGGCTGTCCCAAACCAAGGACAATGGCGAGAGCATCGTTTTAGTCGCAGCGAACAGGTGCGGGGGGTAGGCATACAGGGTGGTCATGTTAGACGCATCAACTGTGTCATATAGTTCCAAAGACACGTCCCAGTCAAGAATGGAGCCTGTAGGCACACACAACGAGGCACATTGTGTCGTGTGTGGGGACGGGGCCTGATCACGAAAGGACTTAATCAGTCAGGGAGACAGGGCCCCCCCCCCGCCACATACATTCTGTCACATAATGCAATAATAAAGAACTCCCGAGGACCGCCAAGGCAGTCTTGTATTTGGCAAGAATTATGGTAAACCATAATGGTTTAAGGGGTAATTCACCAAGAACTGCACAGAAGTCTAACGCATTACATTTCCAGATGGACGTCTAATAGTGTATTTAGGTTTTTTTTCCTTTCCCAGGGAAGTTGATGGGACTTTGGCCATAATTCAGACTGCATAGTCATTAGGAAAGAAATCCAACAACCCTGTGAGTGTGTGTCGCCCTGAGAGTTTGGGTTCCAGGCTTCACATTGTTCTCAGCGAGCACTTTATTATTAAGGTTACCTTGTGCTTTCCTGCAAATGAGATTGACAAATATGGGTCAGGCAGCTTTATTCATTCAGGAAGAGTGAAAAGCTTTTGCAGTACGAAAGGTTCTTAACAGTAATGGCCACAGATGCTCCTGAACAAAACCTCAATGAATCAAGCAGCTGGTCAAGAAGTTATTAAATTAAAGAGTCTGCTATGTAAACGTGACTTTAAAACCTTAATGATTTACATAAACCATGTCAAGTTATTTTCCATATGTAGAAATGAGGTGAAATGAAGTGCTCTGTTCTAAATTCCTACACATAGAAACTCAGTTTAAAATAAAATATAATTCAAAATAAAATAAAATAAAACAATGATGTTAAATATACAGTTGCATACATTAAAATAATAAGCTAAAATAAAGAGTGAAATATCCAGTTGCATAAGAAATAAAAAATATATAAAATTAAATAATATACAGTTTCATAAATGAAAATAATAAAATAAAAGTGCAATAAAATAATGACGTGAAATATTCAAATGCATGCATTGCATATGTCAAGATTGAAAAAACGCATCTAATTCAATGTGGTTTCTGTCTTTTGGAGCTCACTCTGTATCTATGCGAATCGTATAGAGTTATGGTTATAAATGGCTCTTTGGAAAA